>JAZHYW010034566.1:0-32423 GCA_037355805.1 Ixodes ricinus | reverse complement strand
GTTGTATGTCATCTACCTTTTCATCCTCGCAACCGCCTGTCTACCCACTCAAACAGCAAAGTAACCCCCCCCCGCCCCGCACACACACACACACACACACATACGCCAGCCAGAATAGAAATTTCTGGATACAACAGTGTCTTAACACATGCCATGAATGTACTGTGCACGTGAACCAAGCTGGAGACAAATTTTCGGTCTGAGCGGAGTAAAGAGTTACAAAACTGACAAACAAAGCCGTAGCATACTTTTAAATTTTTGCACACGTACAAGAACCGTTAATTACTATTAGAAGGGTAGAAAAGACCAAGGCTACCAGGTTGCTCATCGACAGCAACTACCGGGGCGGGGAGGGGGGGTGTGCATGATAGGGCGGCTGATCTCTAATGCTTGTGCCTTCCTGAAAGTTGCAAGTAAGATAAGACTTGTAAAGAAATATCACCCCAAACTATTGCAACGAAAGCATTCTTTCTTATACCAAAAAGGTTCATATGAGGAACTTGGCCCGGCTGACACGGCGTACATTCTGGTACTCGCCTGCGTCGAGAAGCTTTTGTCAAAACGCGTCTATCACGCTGCAATCCCTTTGCATCTCCAGCCAACCTTTCACCCACCAAGACCTTTCTTGTGGCTGTGGTGTACTGCAGGCACGAGCCAGGAGTGCGTGAAGGCATATCCAAATGCCTCTTTGCGAGCCCAGGACTTCGTCGCCTCTACGCCGAAGTTTCTTCGAGCAAGACCGTGCTTGTGTCACTGTCCATGCCTTGGGTTAGTAAAGGTAGGGGCGCTTTGCGCTGAGCCTGTCATGGTGTTATGTCTCGCTCCGCACGTAACAGCGACTCAAAGTTCTTTTTCGAATTACCAAATGTTGATTTTGATCTTAGACAATGGTGCCACAGTACAATCGTGCAACGTTAGAGTTTCCCGGCACTGTGGATCGCGAACATGTTCGGTCCCTCCTGGCTATCGTTTGCGCGACTGCTCTTTCGTGTGGATGCGATTACTAGGCGTACAAACCGCGGGCATGATAAATCCGGCTGCAGATCAGTTGGTCATATGATGCATTCATCAATGAAGAGTGCTACTTGTTTTGAATTTTATATTAATTAACTGAGCAGGACCATTTAGTAGGATGGCTAATTCCGTTTAAACCCCTTGATGTGTTTGTGTTCGTTTCGTAAGTGGCGTCAAAGTGCCAGCGTATGAGGCCCGTGCAGCACTTGAGAGAAAATGGCAGTGTAGCCCTGAAATGAGAGGCACTTGGAAGTGAATGGCAGCACGGGACTCACTCGTGGCATGTGTCTCTCGCTTTCCTACAATTATGGTTGTCGGCATTTGCGACAATGTGAAGTTTCATTTTATCGAGGGCCTTGTCCTTGCAGACTGACAGACTGCTGGGAAAACTTTCAGTTCCAGGGAAAAACGATCATGTGATTTTTCACTTTCCTAACGAACTGAGGAGGAAATATTAGATAAAGTAGTTGGAAAAGCAGTCCATGGCCTCTTGAAAAAGTTGTTTGAAACACCTTTTTTCCCTCTTTCTTTGTCACTACCAAAGCGCGTTTTTCTTTCTTCTTCTGTTCCATATTTGCTATAACCTACACCCAGAGGGTAAGTAAATAAGCGTGGCATACACAGCATTTTGTATAAAAGTCCGTGCCCCAGTAGAAAAAGAACAGTTTCTACCCTTCGCAAGGAACATCATCAATACAAACCCTAGTTCTAAAAGCGCACGTCACGAAATGTTTCGAGTAGTTTCCGAGGACAAATATTAAACTTGAATTTGACCTCCGGCAGTGGAAGCAAACGGCGTTCAACTACGAGCGCCAGCACGGTAACGGCTACCTTTACCGTGCTGGTAAAGGTACTCGTCACCTTCACCAAGACATATTTCTTGGTAAAATATTTGCGAAACACATGGAAAGATCTCATTAAACAGTACTACTCGCGATCTCCACTCATGAGCAAATTTTAACTTTTCTCAATCAATATGCTAATTTCGGTGAGCCCATGAGTGTGTCGTCCGTGCAAGCATTCAAAATTACCCAAAACCTCCCCGTGTAACAAAGCCAAACTATAAAAAAATCTCGTTTAAAAGGGAAACCCCGACAGCACTTTTGTATTTGAGGAAAAACACTTTAAACCGTCTTCTATTTGGCCTCCGTGGATAACGAATAATATCGAGAATAGTCTTTCAATTTAGTTCTACGGAGGTTGCACCAAATAATTTTCGAAGTACCAATGAAGCTCCTCCTTCCCTGGCTCGTGACGTGTCATATTAGGTGCTTTCGGAATTATCGCTCTCGCGCATCTTCAGCGCATATCCAAAACTCATGCACGCGCACTCTTGCTATTTCTCAAAATGTCCGAAAAAGACATCACCATTGGTGGTAGTGCGGGGGAGAATATACCTGCCAAGCTTGCATTTGCACGCACCGCCCACACGTGCGGCACGGACTTGTCGCCCAAACGATCCTAGTATGACGTCACGACTGGTCGGAGGTTTTTCGTGTTTTCTCGCGTTTAGTTACATCTTCGGGGAGAACCAAAGGGATATTAAGATTCACGGGATAGGAATACGCTAGAATTTGCCTCTAACTCGTTTTCTTTTTTTTTTTCATCAACTTTTTTATTTTTATTTTTAATTGTGCATCAATGCATCAAATGACTTTGAAGATAAAGATCGCTACTAATTTATTTTATTACACAATTTTACTAACAAAAACAGTGATTCGATCGGAAACCATCGTGGAGACTCGAACCAATGTTTAAATATAGTGAACCACCACTTCCCCCGTCACAATGCTTTGTAGTGAAGTATTGAGACATTTCGAACTACTATACTTTGCCGTATATACGAGTGGCATAAGAAATTCAATTAAACTTTATTTTAATAATATAATAAGTAGTTACGCTAAGTTCGTCCAATTAGAAAAAACAGTAATGCCTTATGTTTTACACAAGATGCTGTTAATTCCATAACTAAATCAACGTTCATGAAAATTGCGCATTTCTGGGAAGAGGTCGGACTTCTAGAAAAGCTGGTCTTTCGACCCGAATTATATATGTTCCTGTGTGATGCAGCATTCAAAGTAGCTTGCTGTGATCACTTAGAGCTCAATTTACTCTGGGCATGACGAGTGTGAGCATACAATTATCGCTTCGCAGCCCGTGACAATGAGGCACTCAGCCGATATTAACACCCAAGAGAAATCACGAAGACAGAATGCCAATAAAAATGCCAATAAAATACGCCACGTCCTGCATTTCTTAACGTGACAGTGAGTATAGTGTCACACATAGCAAGACGCGCTCAGAAAAAGCGGCTGCTGTGCAGACTGGAAGGAGATTGCCACTGAGCCCAAGAGGAATGGTTTCATGAAAACAACACAGAGTCCCCAGTTGCATTTTCTTCGCTCTAGCGGTATATATGAGGCCAAGAAATTCAATACAACGCCAACGCGTCACGATAGTTTTTTTCTTTCTTGAGGTCATTAGGATCCGGTGCCTCACCGCGGGAATCGTAACATCATTAATCCCTCGTTAACTGGGGATTAGCCCCAATCATCCGCGACAGAGGCCAGTGCGCGGGAAAGGATGATAATTTGCCCCGTCTTTGCCGTTTCCGGCGGATGGACCGAATTGGCGTTGCCCTATTATTTTCCCCACAAATTGGGAGGCCCTGCCCTCCTCGCCTTTGGAAGGTACCCCTACGCGAGATGTCTCGTGTACCGTAGGGGTGGACGACCCTCTGATCTGGAATGAGGCTGCTTTACTTCCTTCTACGATTAATCGTTAATTGCCGTAATGAATGTGAGCTGCTCCTTGTATCGAGCAGAGAGAATCGGTAAAATAATGTTACTCAGCACGGCTTTACTTAGAAATGAGGCACATCCGGGTTCCCGCATTGCGAGCGAAATCCTTTATCTTGTGAATGCGCACCGCTGTCCAAAGAATGCCAATACCTTTCGGCAGGGCAAGGTTCACTCAAGATCGACTGCTTGTATAAATCAGACTAATAGAGCAGGAACCACATGGTTGCTGTAGTTTCAGAAACTTGATTACATTTTATTCCTGTATTGAAAAATTGTATGGCAAATTGCTCGGCAATTGTGTTGGATACTTGAAAGTTCTTCCATCACAAACGTTTAGGGATACTCTGAGCCTGTGTCCACAGAATATGGGAAATGACGGGCTGCCGCCGACAACGTTTCGAATTTCCCGTTAAATTTAGTCGGTAAACTGAATTTATGTGTTGGTCACGTGGTGTCAATTTTCCTGCTAAATCTAGCGGGAAACTGAATTAGAGTTTATATCACGTGACATCGTGTCATGTGACGTCATTTTTTTCTGCTCAATTTGGCGGGGAAACTGAATTTGTGTATAGGTTACATGACAGGAAGTCATGTGACATCATTTTCCCCGCTAAATTTAGCGGGGAACCTGAATTGGCAATGAGGTCACGTGACGCTAATTTTTTCCGCTAAATATAGGGGGTAAATCAATCTGTGTATGGGCCACGTGATACGAAGTCATGTGACGTCGTTTTTTCCGCCAAATCTAGCGGGGAAAATGAAGTGATGTGACGTCACGCGACGTCAATTTTCTCACTAAATCTACCGGGGAAACTAAATTCATGTGACGTCACATTCTGCTTCACGAAATGCGGCTTTACAAAATCCGCAGCAACTATCCAAAAAACGTTTCACGGTAAAAAAAGAAAAAAAAGGATACCGAAATAGCAGTCGTCGCTAGGTTGATCAACCGACGAAATGCATTAGCATTTCGTCTAGGGCTTCCTCCAACTCAGTGAAGGACGGAAATTCCAACCTCGCGACATTCCGCGTACTGTTGCGTTCGGAGAGCCAGTCTGCTCTACCAAGTCGTCGGCGGTTTCGGATGCAACCAACAGAGCTTCGCTCAACCGCGGCCTACGGTCCCCATACTGTTGTCTTCGAAGAGCCAATCTTGCCTCCCGGCTGTCGGCGGTTTCGTAAAAACGGCGTCGTCGCTCTACCTTGGTTTTATGTTGTCACCTACGTTGTGCCACCGCCACGGCCGCTCGGTACCCTGATCTCCCGCTCCCACGGAGCGTCATTAGAAGCGTGCCAAAAGACTTTCTTTCATCTAAGAAGGAAAGTGGACTTAGCGAGGGAAGGAACGGAGCGAAAGAGCGCGGCGGGAACCGCACATCAGCCTCACGAAACTAGTCCAATCCAAACCACGACCGTCCAAACGAGAGACGGCTGCATTAACCAGGGCAATAAATGCTCACGCACCTTTAACCTAGACTTTAAAGGACCACTGTATATCATCATGCCATTTAAATGAACCAT
This sequence comes from Ixodes ricinus, assembly GCA_037355805.1. Taxonomy (NCBI): domain Eukaryota; kingdom Metazoa; phylum Arthropoda; class Arachnida; order Ixodida; family Ixodidae; genus Ixodes; species Ixodes ricinus. The sequence continues at coordinate 27,087 of JAZHYW010034566.1, read as the reverse complement.
ATGATATAGGTATATAATCTGCATTTTTCTGAACGAAGAACATTCAGGTAATCAAGATGTTCGACCATGGTTGTCTACGTACTTCCCCTGGTAGAAGGTCATATAAGTTTTCTTAGTTTGTTCTGGGGCTGGATCTACCCCCTAAAACTTTCTTCCCCTTTCCCCGTAACATGAGTGGAGCGAATCGTTTCAATTATTCATAAAAGCGGTTTTCGTTCAGTATTTTAGATCAGAAAAGAAACTAATGCAGTTTATAAAGTACGGAAACAAGAAATGATCCGTCGACATACCCGCCACCAAGCGGTAGAAAAGGCGGCGCATACTAGAAAGGTGTAGTGGGATGAGGCACCGACGAGCGGCGAGCGCAGAAAGGTCCCGGATGTACGCGGCAGCGCTACGGTCATTACGGGCTCGAGGATCCGACTGGTTCTGAGCGTTTCGAAGGCCTTTGGCGAAAAGGTTTGGCTTGCGGTTTGGCCGTTTGGCGTTATGGCGGCGCGAAGTGGCTCCCGTTCTGAACTGATCTTTACCCCGTGTTTGCTGTCGTTTGTGGCCAATGAACTGTTACGCCGAAATAGTCTTTATTCGCGCAGCAAATGCAATGCGAGCCGCCCTGGCTGCCCGCTTCATACAGCCTAGCCAGAACATGCTTTAGCGGCGCCCTCTCGAGGCGTCGACACGGAATGCGGCAGCCGTGAGCGCTCGCTGAGCTCACTACCCTCTTCTAGTTCACGGCAACTCAAGCAACCAAGGATGTCTTGAAGGAGGTTATTGTTTGCGTGTTTTTGTAATTTTTATCTGCCTATAACTTCTAAGAAAAGAGAAATTCGGGAAAAGAAAAGTTTCATTAACTCACTACGTTCAGTGCACTCTGGTTCGGTGCAAATTAAAAACCAATAAAAAATCCTTGCAGGGCCCCCTTAAGCCAGGGCGGGTTCCAACTTGAAGGCCGTGTCTCATTTAGGAAAAGCCCATCTGACTTTTCTCGGCCAGCATTTCAAACTGACGGCGTCCACGACCTGTACGCGACACGCAGGAGCGTGGCATCCAGCGCGGAGATTTCGCTGCTCTAGGACAGGAGGTACCCTGCGCGCGGAAATTCCCTAAGAGGGACAAAAGGCCTGAGTCACGCATTCTCACTTTACTAATAGCCCACCCAGTCAGAGGCCCAGCTTTCAGGGTTTATGACTTCTTCCCTCGTTCCTCTGGCGTCGACGGCCGCCGACAGATTTTTCATAATTCCTCGTTCAGTCTATCCATGCTATACTTCGTTTCAGCTTCCGTCCGAGCGCATCCAAAGGCTGAGGGACGGTTCGCAACTTCGAGAAGAGCATTCCTCCGCACCACAAAGTAGTCCGCGAAGGTAATTTCTTTTTTAACACATTGCACGACATTCCAGATGTGTACTGCTTCGAATGATTTGCAACGAAAGGAATTAAATATAGGAAGTTTACGTTTTTAATAATATATGTCAATTTATGTGGTTTGGTGAAAACACGCACATCCGCTGGCAACACGGCTGCAGAGCTCGGTTTTTCTGTGTGATTTCTTTTCCGTAATGGCCGAATCATGCGCTTCACTGCTTTCTTCACCGAGTAGCTTCTGAAAACCTTTCGCAAAGGCACGTCTGGGCGTCAGGCTCAAGCGGTTATGATAAATGTCTACTTTCAAATTCGGCAGGAAACTCCGGACGCGTCATACCGGGAATGCACTGTAAACAAGAAACGCGTCCGGGCCACTGCAATTCACTGATACGCAGCGAGATCAGGGGCACCCCTTACCTACCGATCACACTGAACGCCGAGAAGCTGGTGGAAAGGACTGCGCCTTGAGCCCTGGTATATCCAGACAATACAAGGAAACATTAACGGCCGGTTCCTCGGGCACCTTGCAATGTGTACTTACATCTCGAAACTATGCCGAAACGCCAGACAGGTGGAAAGCTCGGACACGGACGCCAGCGGCCAGCCTACGTACTGACATCCCCTGTGACTAAATTTCAGAACGTAAAAGAGCACTGTTTAAACCTGTAGCAGACGATACCGTTGATACACCCGTAGCAGACGAAATACTCGGCGAGCGCGGGAGGCGCGGACGACCAGCGGCGCAGCGGAGTGATACAAAAGTGCAGGCGAGATCGCGTGACCTATTGCCGGCGTGTGATTTGCTCCGGCCACACGTAGCTTTGGCTGCGCTCGGAAGGAAGCTGAAACGAAGTATAGATCGCAAATTCAACGATTAAGGTAGCTGAATGGGTCGATGATTGGCTGCCGTCTTTGGTCACGTGATGTGACGTTGAAGTTGGGTTTTTTTTCCTATGAGGTTCAATGAAGTACAAGGTATGATGGTGGAATAATGAAATTTGCGGCCACGCCAGAATGTCGTCACGGCTCAGTTTGGCGATGGACATAACTTTGTAGTCGTCAGGCAGCAGGAGTTGCCGAAATTAGTGAAGATGGCGACGTTCAAGCTCGCGGATGGAGCGAGCCGAAACAAGCGTTTTACGTACCATCGCTATGTTTTTTAAATGTTCGGTTCAAGGTACGTCAGGAGCGCAATCGGGGAGTGCTGCCCGATATTCGCTACCTATAAGAGTTGCCGTGGAAGCTTTGGCGGTGTCGCTAGGGCCCCTGTGCTGACAGCCGAGCAGCAAGTTCTCACAGCTTCTACGTTGCTGGCGGCACATTTTGCTGGGACGAAGGCATCACCGTGCATTGGTGCACTGTGAGTCGTGTTTTGCTGTATGTTACAGAGGTGATAATTGATCACCCGGTGCTCATGGTGGGTGGGATCCGTGCAAGCGGGAGACGGAAAGACGACAAGTAAGAAGTTCAGCAATGCGAATTCCGAGGTGTGCTCGGTACATACTGTTTTACGTATCAATACGCTGGGTGCTAATACAGTCTCAATAAAACATTTTCACTATGTGGCCAACTCTGCATGCCGAGTATATATGTGCGGCCTACCAGGGTCGCCCTGCTAAAAGTTGAAGACTGGCAGCCCTCGAGCCTCTTATGAGCTTTGTCTTTCAACTCGTCACCTTTGTGAACTATGCTTGTGTGCATCCGCTTGAAATTTTGTGTCATTCTTTGTAACTTGCCCAATCTAGTAGACACGGCAAGTCACTTTTGACTGCAGAGTGATCTACCTAAAAGACAGATCAAACTGAATCGGTTCCGTCGGGTATTTTTATCGACTAACTACTATATATGAAGCGGCACTTTGATACGAGTACACTTTTTCTTTTTGGTCTGAAGCAATTGCATATGCATCAAAACAACTTACCCCAAGCCCATGGCCGGGAGTCAGGTATTTCGTAAAATGCTGTTTCGTGTTAGAATGTGTGTGATGTGAGAAGTACTTTTTTTTTGCCGTGGTATCTTGGTTAAAGAACACAGCACACCAAACATGTACTGTCAAAGGGAAGTTTTTGGTATGACAATTGAAATGTTTACATCTTATGTTCGTAATATTCGCTGATCTGATAAGATTTTTAACACACAATGTGCTTTTGGCAAGGGTAACCTGGCACAAATGCAAACCGCGAAAGCGAGACCTTGAAGCATCAACTCAGTGAACAAAAGTAGGGCCCCCTCACGGGTGGCATCTCGTTTCCCATTGGCTGAATAAACATTCCGACTTGAACTGTATTTTGTTATAAGCATAGAGGAAGAAAATGTGAAGAAATAACTGAGGTTGCCGGAATCTGGACGATTGGAGTAACACCACGGTACTACCGTTTATTGTGAAATGTTTGGTTTCTTGTATACGAAATATACATTCAGAAGGCGCGGTGAGAGTCTCGGAACACAAACAATGGCACCGAGAGTTTCTGACCACAAATTTATATTCTTTGTATGACAATTTTGTCGTGTATGACCAAATTGTTTTTTTTCCTTGCGATACTCAAATAATGACAGAAGCAAACCTGTGTTTAGGAAACATGTTCTATTGCCGATGTAAATTCTACGCCGCCATGAGGAGCGGCACGAGTGTGGCCAGTGAAGATGACTGCTGGGCATGTGCAGCTGCTTGTCCCCCGCAGCCTGCAGACATAGTACAAGAAAGGGATACTGCTTATAAAAACAGGCAATTTTTATACAGCATGTTAGAGAATTTACATAGAAGAGAGTACCAGCGATGTCGTGAGCAGTAGTGTATGGCATGCCACTGCGTTTACATTCTTTCATAGCTGTTAGTTTTTTCTTAGATTATTTCATAGTAGTTTCGATCTGGATGTGCATCGTACCGGCGTGCGGTCGTGCATCACTACTGCGTGGTGCACGTTAAAGACCCTAGGTTAGCGGTTGCTACCGTACTGGCTAAATTGCTTATCTACAGATGAGACACCAGACGCCCCCTAAGGCAGACTAACTTCCGGCTGTATAAGCATACACACAAGAATTTGTTCTTTTTTTTTCATAGCTGTCATGCAGTGCTGGGAATAGCAAGAATGCGAGAATCTGCCAATACATTTCGTTCATGCGAGCACCAGGCGAACCACGGAAGTTCTCAGATCAGCACACTCATGATGTGGGTCTTCCAGTACAGCACAGAGCCTATAGGACCAGCTTTCCTCAGCAATGTGCATCTCGCTTGATCTAATACTTTGCAATAAACAGGTCTGCTCTGCCAATCGCATGAAAATATGGAAAGGGAAAAGCTTGTGGAAATCGATCACTTCGAAACCTAACACAAGTTAGGTATAAGGTTTAACGCAAACAGACAGGGACAAAGAAAATAACACAAACGACAGGGACAAAGGCGCTACTCTCAACTGATTTATTGCAAGATCGGTGAACGCTTATATAGACAACTCATCTACCATTCAAATTTTGAACAACGCTAACAGCCAATAAAACACTTTACAGGCACCCATCTAGATACGTCACTTCTTTATCTAGTAGGCTAACAGATGGCGCGCTGATGCACATGTCATTTTTTTTAATGAAGTAAGCTTCTATAATCTCGCGCTCTGTTTTTTCTTTCGCTTTTTTCAAGAACTTAGTTGCGGGAAAGTTTATATAGGACAAACAGGACGCTGTTTCAATGAGAGGGCCAGAGAACACAAACTAGCTGTACGCAACAATTCGGGGGTCATCTGTCTGAGCATTGTAAGCGTTGTGGCTGTGAACCACTTTTAGAGTCAACGACGTTCTTGAAAAAGCGAAAGAAAAAACAGAGCGCGAGATTATAGAAGCTTACTTCATTAAAAAGAATGACATGTGCATCAGCGCGCCATCTGTTAGCCTACTAGATAAAGAAGTGACGTATCTAGATGGGTGCCTGTAAAGTGTTTTATTGGCTGTTGGCGTTGTTCGAAATGTGAATGGTAGATGAGTTGTCTATATAAGCGTTCACCGATCTTGCAATAAATCAGTTGAGAGTAGCGCCTTGTCCCTGTCGTTTGTGTTATTTTCTTTGTCCCTGTCTGTTTGCGCTTTTAAACCTTATACCTACCATGGACCAACTAGCCCAAACCAAAGTTTTAATGAACCTAACACAAGGTCATAAAATTTAAAGGAGGAAATCAACAGTTCAGCGTTTACCTTCCTTTCCGTTACCTTTTCTGATATATCGGGTTTCATAGGGGCTCGTTAACTGCAGCAAATGGCTTATCGATGTACCTTCTTACACTTCTGGGAACGCCGAGAGCTCGAGGTGCTTTGCATGCACACATTCAGTAGGACCTCCTTCCAAAGAGCAGCTCATGCTCAGAGCCTTTGTTGCTTCCTGAACATAATGGAAGAGGAGCTAGACTTAAACAGCTATACCTGTTTGTCATGGCAAATTTCCAGGGACAAGCTAACGGTTCTTTCATTCAATTCTTTTTGTGCTGTGAAAGTCAAGCTCTTCCTCATTGTGTTGAGCAAGCAGCAAAAGCTGTGAGAACGAGCTGCTCTGGATGCAGATTAATGAACCAGGGATGATGAAACTCAGCCTAAAATACATCGTTAGTGCCATATTACACAGGTTTTATTTACACAGTTCTCCAAACAATGCTTGTCAGTCAAGTTGGGACGTTAACTGCACTTCTTTACAACTAGAGCATTCTTGCAGCACTTTTGGGTACCCAGCAGCGTGTGTGCATGGCAACCAGCTGCTCCTGTTGAGTTGGCGAGTGGTCCTATACAGTGCATCAGGGGCAGTTCAGGTTCTCACCCTCCAGGGTGGCCGTGCACCTGATGACTGGTGCACATCTGACAACATGAAACAGTTTCAAAAGCATGTGATGTAATGTTAGTATAAAAGGCTTTGGGCACTTCCAAGAACGCCGTGCCGTGCAGGTGGCCACCACTCTGTACTGTTCATGTCGCATGCGTTTAAGGTCAGAGGCTGCTCATATCTGCTTGTGCGGTCACATGGGCTGCTGTGGGCTCTTGAGCTGCTATCTTTGCCTTGTTGCAGCCTATATAGGCAGAAGCTTAAACCGTCAAGTGATTACGACAAAGTTCGCCCGTGTCTGTGTATTTTAATACGCAGAAAATATTGCCTAGTTTGGTGGCCACAGCCCACTGCTACTTAGTCTCGATTAGACCGTGATAGATCGTGATCTCCAGCCGAAGATAGACGACTTGGATACTAGAGGGCAGAAAATTAAGAGAAATATGCAAAACTGAACGGCTATGACTCCGCCGAGCTCAATAGGCATGGCACAGCTAGGTACGTCCTGCCCCCACGACCCTTTGCACCAAATGGTTTTAGAAGTGAACCTTCTATATAAATATCAGACCTCAATTTTGGAATTTGTGAGTCAGTTTTGTCTTAGCGTCATTTCCTTGTTAATATTAGAGTGGTGGGTGGCTGTGGTGGTGTTGCCGGGAATGCGTTTTGTCAAAGCCAGCCGGTGTTGGGAAACAGGACCTCATACAGAGTTTTTTAAGCAACTGATACTTAGTCTCATCTATTGATGAGACTTGTTCGGCGCAGTCTTGCTCGACACGAAACTCGGGTAACCACCCGCGGATTCCTCTGCACCATTCGTACAGTTAAGTTTTCGTGAGTTTCGCTTACATGCCATCTTGCTGGAAAAAACAACACGGTTGGACCTAGAACAGCCACCTGAGAAGCTACCAGCCACGCACAATATTATTTATGACCGGTTCTTCGATTTTCCTTTCAGTTATAAACAGTGCAGATAGAGTTCAACATTTTACACGGTTTCTGAGGTAGGCGCAAGAGCTGCCACTTTGGGCCATGGAGCCAGCACAGTTGACCATGATAACAGCCTACAAAAACTGCACCCACGGATTATCAGGGGCCACCAGCATGACACTACCGACGGCATCCAGCCCTATAGGAACCGGCTACCTTCGCGTGCTCATGTAAATGCGAATATAGTAGCGGGCCAAAGCTTTTACCGCACACGCGATTTTTTCTTTTTTGTCGGCAAAGTAGTTTTTTACTGCCAATGACACCAGCTGTCGTGTCGCCGCCGTCCTGGGGAGTCGTCATGATACGGTGCGTCAATTCCACATTTGCGCATTTTACGAACTCCTCGTGACGCAGAGCTCCTGTACGGTTTTCTTTTCTCAAACAACGAGAGCGAAAGGTCATGGTCGCCTGCTGCTTCCCTAATAGCGGCACGTTCAAATAGGCCAATCAGGGCCCCAAATTTTCCCCATTGTCTTACTCCGTGAGGAAATCCCAATACACCGCCCGGCCTCCAACACAAGCTCGTAGTCCTTTGCCCTGCTCTGGCGTCGCGTGCATGTTCAAAGCTCATTAGACGCGGGAGCGTTATAGCAAGTAGAAAGAAACGAGATGTATGCACCTAGAAACTGAGGGAGAGGAGGACACGAGAGCGCGAAAGTGCGTCAGCACGCCGCGCTCTAGTCGGAAGTATTATTTAGTGGGCAGACCTAAAGCTAGCTACCCTTCTCTCCAATCCGTTTGTCGAACGCATTCAAACGCAAAAGGCCGGCGTGCGGCGTTTCACCTTCGCGTTCGAACGGGTTCGACGATTGTAGTTGGACACAAAGGCAGCCTTTGTCTCCACTGCACTCGTTGAAGGCGTTAAGGCTCGTTCATAGAGTTGCTTGACTGCATTGAGACTGCTTGCGTCGAGCTGTTGCTATGTCGACCCTTACGACGAGCCAACGGGGAGGCGCTGCGCAACGCAACGAAACGTAGTCGACGCAACTGTGGCAACGACCCTAGAGCGCGGAACGCCGGTGTCGGCGTTTAACTCTTCAATTCGAACGCGTTCGACGACTGCAGGGGAGACAAACGCAGCTAGCTTTAGGTCTACCCACAAATCATTTGAATCAGAGCTCGGCTCTCTTCAAGTCCCCGCGCTCTCTCGTCTCCTCCTCTCCCTCAGTTTTACGGCGCATACTGCCTTTAACTTTCCGAAATGTGTCCCTTTGATAGCTCTATTTGCTTAAGTCATTGACCGCGGAGGAAAAGATTGCGGTCATTCATAGGTCCGTGTTTCCAGCCCTTCTCGACGGACGGAAGGTCTTGTTTTCTTATAAACTCAGCGGCAGCGGATTCGGCTGGGTGCGATTATGTAATTGATGACGTCCCCGGGGAGTTCGACAAGGACGACCATTCAATTTCCACAAGAGGTTCCCACTAACAGCTGTCGCGGTAAAATGATCGGGTGGACCCTACGGTGCGGGAAATGTCACCATCGTGCACGGCTTCAAACCGAGACGACACGCGAAGGGCGGAGCTATAGCCGCCGGTTCCGCTTGCGGAGCTGGCCGAGAGTGGCGGAATGGATACCACTAGTGTTCCTTACGAGCTTAGGTTGGGTTCTGGTCTGTGTACAATGGTGACGATTTTCGGTCCACTACGGTCGACCCCAGAAATAAAAGTTTTATAAGCTAGATAAAACATCTAGTTAATTAGCAAATTAAATAACATTTTACGGCTCTGTTCTAGTGGCCGATATGGGCACCAACGTATCCCTCGGGACTAAATATTTTTCAATGTTTTAATGCAAGACCTTTTTTTTTTCTGCACCGACTTAAGAAAAATATAGGAAAAAAAAATCTCGGTTGCTCATTATACAGTATACAAAATCGTCATCAAGTTGTACTCATCAAATACTCATTACCGCACTAATATTCGTTGCTAGCGTGCAACTAATTTGAGTCTCGATCCCTGATTATATTTCCGCCGTGTCACGACTAATTACATCGCGATAGTAAGAGTCTTGATTTAGTTTTTCGGCGCCTTAAGGTAAAAAGGATTCTTCTCGCAGTACCTTTACATTTGTTAGAGGTTTATGACCCGAATTCACTTGCAACATCCGTAACCAAGTGAAGCGACGTTCATAGTTATCTTCAGCGCGTAATCCAGAGATCATTAAGAACGAAAATTCTTCTATTGCGATCTAAACAAGTCAGGTAATTGCCTCTGACGAACATGATGGTTTCTTCATGCATTACCGAAATGCGATCACTGGGCATGAGAACGTGACACCTTTGTCATCATTAGCATTTTTTTTTAGTTTACATTTTTGTTTAAAATAAATGCGGTGAAATCTACACTAGAGCAATCTTTGAAGGTGAGTTACACAACTAGGGAAGACATAGTATAGGGGTCTTACCATTACAAAAAATGTCGAATAAATATCTAAAGAGTGTTAATGTTTAAATTAATTAAGATAAACACGTGGTTCTAATTAAAAACTGCCCGAGACCAAAAACCACTAAATCAGTAAATTTTAGAAAGATTAGGAGCGCACTGAAAACGCAGAGATGCGCTTAAGTTAGAACCCGTGCAACAGTCTCAAGGCCGGCGGCGCGAAAACGCGGTGGCTAAGCTCGTGGAGGTGTTATCATTCGCATTTTCGCACTGCTACACGCTTGTGACTAGCCTTGTTCCTGTGACACGTTTGGTAACCTTAGCGCACAACCGCACTTCTCACGCGCTCCAGATCTTTCTCAAATTTACTGATTTGTTTGACTTTGACGAAACTCAGCAAGTTTATAGAATAAGGTGAGGCGAACTGAGAAAAAAATTGTTATTTCAATAGTAATTTTTGGTTTTGTTTCAGTATTTAAAAAACACACCGCATGGGAATCTTTTGAGATGTCTTGACTCTATGCTCAGTAAATATTTCTTGGAGCAAGAGAAACATTAAACAAAGCTACACATATCTGAAAGTCACACAGTGTCTCCTTTTGGCTCCATCCTGTGGGGCTAAATTAGAAAACTTCAGTAAGGTACAATGAAACACACTTAAAAAAAAAACTTGTATGCCTTCTGTTTTTGCGTTAAAAACGCTTTAAGCTCACTGTGTGAGTTTCCACGCACTCTTCATGTGTGCACTCCTTGCATTCTATACACTCGATTCATAAATAAATGAGGGACTCCTTTGCTCCAAAGGTTCTTCGCATACCAGGCGCTGCGCAGTCTGCTGTACACGTTCTACAGACCGTGTGCTTCACACGGTCTGTAGAACGCTCGGGCACTGCGCGCATCTTCGGAAGACCACTAATTACCTTCCTCTTCGGATAAACAGTTCATCTTTCTTTGCGGGCGGAAGGAAAAGTGGAACGTCGGTTTTTAGTTGGTTTCGCCAACATCAGTTTCGCCCTGTGGGAAGATGTCGTTAGAACACTGCTGCTCTCCGACCGGCTTGTTCTCTTTTTACGTTCTACGTTAGGGACGGAGGAAATACTCTTGAATCATGAAACGTCGGAAAGAAGGCGCCTTCTGTAGCTCAGCCGTTTTTCGTAGAGCCGCTGCTTTTCACATTCACCGAGTCGTGTGGCTCGCATTTCAAGCGTATCCTTTGGTATGTCAAAGAGTGCGACAGCAGTACGAAGAGAGTGCACGTTGTTGCTTGACACTTTCAAAAGTTTTGTTCATGTCCCTTTCGCACTATGAAGCCATTGTTTTTTGTTTTGTTTTATAGTTTCGGATCCTCGTAGACACCGGGAGAATAAAGAACATGGCTCACGAGCAACCAGGAGACTGGTGTGTTATTGGCATGTGGTGTGTTATTGGCATGTGCGTCATAGATTGCTAGATTGTCACATTTTGCCCCACGCGAATCTCGTCACGTAAATCATTATTTTGGTCAAATAAGCAAACACAGATTGCTCAAATTTGGTCCGCGTGTAGCTAATAGAGCATGCCAATAAAATGTAAGTTTACCTTGGCGGAATACCGGGTGCCAACCGGGTTCAGGTCTCGAAGCGAGACTTCGCGCTGAATTTTATGCCTTTTTGGCGGGGGTAAACCCGTCAACCTAAACTCCGCATTTAATTTTTCTGGAACACTCTTGCCGATAGTTCTCAATTTTCTGTTGCAAAACACATGCAAAGTGTACAGGTCACATCACATCTCAGTGAACCTTGAACGTACTCCAATTGCTTGTCTAGGAGATGGATGACGATAAACACAAACTTCCGCAATTTTGCGCTGCGTCTTATTTTACCCCAGCTTACTCTAACTGAAAGCTTACCTTTACTTTGAATAACTAAAAGTTATTTCGCATATCTTAATCGAGTCTTTGACTTATCGTGACCATTAGCCTCCTATATTGTGTTCCTCCGGCCGTTTAACGCACATACACCGGTCGGATTAGTGTACCTTTCAAGGTTTTTTAAAGCAAATTGTAGACGAAATAAAGACAGCCTGTGACAACCATTTTTGAAAATATTTGGAGCTCTATGCCCTTATTCCCTGCATTTAAATACACACAGAATGGCGGCCTTCTTTATCTTTGAAGTCCTAAATGCATGAAATCCGGTATTTAAGAAGAAACCATTTACATTTATCTGGAAAAACGTCTTACTGACAGTCCCCGCATTTTTTACATGTTCAACTGTTTCTTTAATAATTTACCGGATAAAATTTTTCAGGAATGTGAATTGGTGTAGAGGTCGCATGACGTAAATTTTCTCGCTAGATTTAGACGACGAGAAGCTGAATTTGTATTGGGGTCACGTTACGTGACCTCACGTTATGTCGATTTTTTCGCCAAACTTGGCGGGGAAACCGAATAGGCGGTTACGTCAGGTGACGTCAATTTCACCTCTAAATCTAGTCAGAAACTGAATCGGTGTGTAGAGGCCACGTGACGTCGCTTTCCACTAAATTTAGCGAGGAAGGAACGAAGGAATTGACGTGTATTGAAAATCGAGAACCGTACACGAGTTTACATCCAAACATCCTAACATTACATCCTAACGCCGGTAGCTTGAAGCCTGGGCGATCTTCAAAAGACTCCGGTTGGTGACGATGGTTCTGGTGGTAATTGTGAAGCCGACGAGGAAAGATCCTGCGTGGCTGGCTCGGAGTGTCGGAGAGGAGTAGTCGTCAAATCTAGTGCTCCACCTGGGACACATAGTCCAAGAAAGTTATCAGACTCCTGGCCCTGCGTTCCGCATCGCTGGTCGGGCGGGCCCACTCGCCATTAACGCTGGTCTCTTCGTTACTGGCAGACGCTCGATGACGGTCCGTCGAAGTGCTGCTAGGGCTGCGCACTCCCAGACTTCGTATTAGAGTGTGGGAATGGCTCCTGACGCCTTGCAACGCTGGCAGCCCGGATCCGGAGGGACGGCGCAGGGCTCTTTTCTCCTGAGAGTGCTGAATTTGATATTATAGATCACTGAAGGGGTGATCGCCGAATTCGTGTGGATCCAGTGGAGGGTGACGGTTTCCGCCGCCGAAAGGCGTCGTCTCGGATGGGATTGTACGTTGGCTGCCAGGAGTCTTGGGACTCCCGTTGCCTTCGCAACCGTGCCCTCCTCATTTCTTCTCGACGGGTCCTATCCTTCCAGGCCGTTATGTCTTCCGGTGTCGTCGTCATTGGATGTGGGTTACCCTGGATTGGTGGCTGAGAGGTGGGCCGGTTTCGAGCTGCATAGCACAGTATGCTCCTCGCCGCCCCGTGGGCGATCTCGTTCCCTGGGATCCCCTGGCGTGCGGGAACCACCTGATGTCGAAGGTCAGTCCAAGGAAACTTTGCAACCACGCGTCCGGGGCGTACAGTTCGTCGGTGGTGGGACTAAATGTCGTCCTATGTTTTGTGAGGTCTCTATGTGTTGACTGTGAGTCCGTGTAGATGATTACCTTGCAGTTTTTTGCTCCTACTTGTGCGGCGGTCTGCATTCTGATATGAACTTCCTTGGTCTCTTTTATTGAGCAAGGAAACAGAGCAGTGTTACGCCACGTGACGTCAATTTCCCCGCTAATAATAACTTGAAGACTACATTGTGTTCTAGGTCATGTGTCGTTAATTATCCCGCCAATCTTAGCAGGGAAATGCACGGAGGTACGGACGGACTGATACATTTCTGTTAGAGAGCATTCTATGTGTTAAAAGGTAATGCTTCTTACAGGTCAAACAACATCCACTTAAAGCCCATTCACACGCTTGTGTTTACTACAACCGACTTCAGCACGACCGGCTTTTAAGCCTCTTGAGACGGCTTACGACCGGCTGCGCTTCTGCTAGGCTGGTCGTCGGCCGTCACGAAAGGTTTAAAAACCAGTTTTTAGCCTTTCCTATCCAAAGAAGTCGCAATTGCGTGAACGGGTTTTTAGCCAGATAGAAAATCAGACAAAGCGAAACCTGAGTTTTAAATTGTTTTGTTTTGTTTTAGTAACAATACATAGGACGTAATATATACAGATAGAACACTTCAGACACCGCACCGTTGGTTTGAGTGAAACAAGACCAAAATCCCGCACGTTTAGAATCTGCGATTATACCGTTGCCGTGCTTTCTGTTTATGCTCCTGTGTATCGTATGGAAGCCTAAATTAGCGTGGTCTGGTACGCTGGCAATACCTTAAAGGGATTACAACGTTCGAGAATATTTGCTCATACTATTGTGGCGACGCTGCCATTTCGACAACGAGCACTTTGCGACCAGCCACAACTTCATATGGTCACTGAAAACTAAAAACATTCATTATACAAACGCCCCCACCTCCTTAATTTAAGATATGTAGTAGTTCCTCCTCCACATCAGCCTAGATCGCGAATATAGTTTTAATTAGTAGCGCATTCTAGCTGCTATGACTTAGTCGCACGCCTGACTCAAACTGGTGCTTACATTTAATTGTCTTCCAAAGTTTCACTTTCCTCCGTATAAGGTGATCAGACACGCCTGCATTAAGGTATGAAGACTGCTCAACGCAACACTTACATAAGACTGTCACGATGTTATAATTTATTTGTTCAACCTTAGCGCAGAGCGAAAATCCTTTAGCATCCATAAACTCGGGGCCACGCGGGTACACATTGTGGGATACTAGATTATCTGCTTTTGAATAGGCAGCAAAACAAAACAAACATTGTTGATTGCATGTCCAGATAGTTGCACATCTGGACGCTAACTGAATGAGAAAGGCTTTGCTCTTAGGGTTCTTTTCAACAATCGCCAAATTTATATTTTATTTGGTTTCTGTAGCTGAAAGCAGATTAAGAAAATGTTGTGTTTCGAACCTAAATAATCCTAATTTCGTCTAATTTAAATGAAACTTACATGATATAAATCACTTCATCTAGAACATAGTTACTTTTTAAGTTTTTATCATTATATGTGTGTTTTAATGGCTACCTGTTTTTATTTAAAGAACTATAGCCAAACCGGCGCAACTAGAACCATGATATATTTTATGATTTTAGATCACGATTTAATGCATCTTGACTTTTCTTCTTCACCCTCGCTGAAATGTATATTTTAGCGATACACTGCATAAGGTAAGACGGCGAAAACAAGAAATAATATCTTACAAAACATAGAAACATAAAAACGTGATCACTCTATTTACTGATCACCCCTGCAGAGCACGAAACTGAAAAGTAGACAAGTTAGTACACATTGCACACAAATAAATTTGATCGTATCGCCAACTTTGAAGGACAAAATTAAACTCAATATATAAGAAAACAAACCTTCGAACATATTTTTAAAAAATTATATGATTTGTGTGATACTCTCGTAGATAAGGTTCAGAATGCTCCAGAAGCGCAAACTCCAGTCAAGTCTAAAATAAGCAACCGTTTCATTCTCACTGACCTCCTTTGAATTATTCTAATAACTGGAAAAAATGTAATTTGTAACTATACCAGGGCCAACTTTGAAGGTATTAATATCGAATTGAGTGTCTGTTCTCATACATATTTGGAGAATTTCTGGGACTGATTCAAAATCAGTTAGGAACTTTTTAGAAATAAAATATGTTCACTTACAGAAAAATATATTATTTTAAATACAATAACTGGAAATTCTCAGTCTCCATGGTTCAACAGAGCACTACTAGGATTACCAAATAAAAAAATTAAAGCCGTTTACAACTCTGTGTAATGCCGAATTACAGCGCAGCTCTTGAGGAGGAGGAGGGAAGGTACAGAGAGGCGGCTATTCCCCTCCTCCTCTCCTGCTCGCCTCCCATTTGGGGGACAATTTTCCGCTAAATTTAGCGGAAAAATTCACCGCTAAATTTAGTGGAAAAAATTCACCGCTAAGTTTAGCGGGAAATTTTTCCGCTAGATTTAGCGGGCAATCGTTTCCGCTAAACTTGGCGGAAAAATTTTCCGCTAAATTAAGCTGGAAATTTTTCGGCTAAATTTAGCGTGAATTTTCCGCTAAATTGAGCGGGAAAATCTTACGCTAAACTTAGCGGGAAATTTTTCCACTAAATTTAGCGGGGAATTTTTTTCCGCTAAATTTAGCGGGAACAATGTTTCATTAAATTTAGCGGGGAAGTTTTTCTGCTAAATTTAGGGAGGAAGGTTTCTGCTAAATTTAGCGGGAAAAATTTCCCGCTTAATTTAGCGGGGAAATTTACCCATCATGCACCGCGCGGTTACGCCAACGCCGCTCAAGTCGGAAACGGGCGCCTAAGAGCTGCGCTCTAAAAGAAACGCCTTCTTATACCCACCAGTGGTCCATTCTTTCCAGTTTGCTGGCACAAATATTATTTTGCTGCCGAGGACTACAAAACAGCTGTAAAAAATGGAAAACAACTTGTTTACACAAACTATGTTATGAATGCTAAAAAGCAATATACGACGCTTTTGTAACATAATATCTTGTCACGATAAGCAATTTACTATTTAATTCTTAACAGATGATGCAACTCACATTAGTGAATGCCTGTGTGCGTCAATTTTTAATAAAGTATTCATCAAATTGTTCTCAAGCTCCTCTAGCACAGCAGATACCCCTTATCTTGTTTCCAGTCTTGCATTGATAGACACTCTGTTATCAACCCAGGCGACATCTTAAATATCATAAACAGTTTTAAGTGGACTTTTGCAACTGGTGGCGACAAAATTAACTCAACATTTTTTTTTAATGAAGGTATGAATACTCTTTTTCAACCCTGCAAGTATATTTAAACAGACGCTCGGTACAGCTGTTCTGCCTAGCAATTAGAAAATTGATAATGAAATTCCCCTTGTATGGCTGTTAAAAAGGACTCTCCACTCAACTACAGGCCCATCTCACGAACGAGCATTCCTCGCAGATATATTTAATCCGGCCACCATCCATTCATACTTACTGGGTTTCTGAAATCGTACTCATTTTTTCTGCTTCTGAAAACAGGTTTAGGAAAACTGTTTCATGCGAAACGTCACTACTCCTCATTACTAATAATTTTCATGCTGCTTTTGATCAGGAACTGCAGATGGACTGCATTTTTTTTTCAAAAGTATTTGATAAGATATTATATATAGCTCCTTTTATATAAACTAAACTTGCTTAACATTGATCGTAAGGTGTTTAAATAAATGCTTTTTAAAAGATCGCTCTCGATTTGTACATTGTAATGGTTTAAGCTCTTTTTTAATTTATATTTCCTTCGGAGAACCCCAAGGGTCCGTCCTAGGCATTTTACACTTTCTAGTCTATATTAATGACTTGCCGAGTATTGTTTTCTTCATCCTCGAAGATAAGATTATTGGCTGACGATTGGGTTATTTATTGAATAATATCTAATTAATATGATTCCCAACAGCAACAGCATGATCTGTATTTTTCACTTCTGTAAACTTTGGTCTATAGAACCAAAAATGAACAAATGTTAACTAATGGGAATGACCCAAAAGGCGGCTTGTAGTGCTATTTCTCGGCTTAAAAAGCATACCATTACAACTTGTAGAATCTTACAAGTACCTCGGTGTAATCCTAAGCTGCGATCTTAACAGGAACATGTATTTTTCTCACATAATTAATAGTTCTAATCGAATGTTTGGTTATCTTAATCGTACATTCTTTCTAACACTTGTATCTTTAAAACTACTTATAGATAAAAGATTAGTCAGATCAAAGCTCAAATCTGCAGCTTTCATCTAGAATTGTTGAACGAATGATATTACTAAAAATTTGAGGCTGAAAAAAAATAGATCTGTGCGTTTCATTTTTATGAACTATCGTCGAACCGCTAGTTCAAAGAAGAACTCCTTACTCCTAGATAGTCTCGAACATCAGCAGAGAATCTTTAGCCTGTGTACTTCGCCAAATATTCTATCACAACGCCATACTAAGAGATCAGCTAGTAACCCCAGCATTCTTTTGTTTCTTCTCGCCCCGACCCTCTCAACAAGGTTGGCGTCCCGATTTTATCGAAATAACACATTTTAAGCATCCTTTTTCTTAAGAGTGTCAAATGACTGGAATCATTTATCTTCATCCATCACACCAACTGTGGAAATAGTACTCTTGTTTGTTCGAGTTTAACCTTCGTTCATATTACTTTTATGGTTTCATTTGTCACCACACCCCTCTGCAGTGCGTTTGGCCCAAATGTTACACACAAATAAATAAAAAACAAGAAAAACATTCGCGAACATCTTCCTCTTCCTCAATGGAACGCCATCGCGGTCCGTTGGCGCCAAAGTCAGCAATTGGACCCGAAACCGATGCTGAGCGTCCTTCGACTCGCTGATTGGACATGAGGCCCGGCGGAATGATGACGCAGCACTCGTGTCCCATCCTTGTCTTCACCGAGCCTCGCAGCGATTAATTTCGAAATTCCAGTGCACAGGTTTTGATTACACTATAGGTCGTGTTCCTCCAACGCGAGCCTCTGCTTTCGGTAGCACTT
Organism: Ixodes ricinus; assembly: GCA_037355805.1. Classification (NCBI taxonomy): domain Eukaryota; kingdom Metazoa; phylum Arthropoda; class Arachnida; order Ixodida; family Ixodidae; genus Ixodes; species Ixodes ricinus. The sequence goes on along the minus strand of JAZHYW010034566.1, from coordinate 9,058 downwards.
TGAGTTCTTGCGAGTACGCCCATCCGAGGCACGACGGAACGCAACAATAAAAACAAAACTCCCAAAGATTTTCGTTTTGTTTTTAATAGCATTTAAAAAAAAGGGGATTTCTCTCCACTTTTCTCAAGCTGGTTACCATACCTATCCGGAGACCAAGTCGTCTGCTTCTTGCGCAAGAGTGGCCGTGACGTCAGCACGACGTCGAGCTCTGATTGGCTCTGATTGAAAAGATAGTGGGGAGACCTAAATGCTAGATGCTTTGAGGTCTACCCACTGCTTTTTTTTCAATCATTTAATAAGAGCTCGACGTGCTGACATCATCGCAACCCTTATGCTAGAAGCAAACGAACTTGCACCCCGCATAGATGGTGTCGTGTAAAGCGTTCAGGGGAAACTCCTCCCACCTCTCTCCACTTTAGCAGTGCGATGACCGGAAGGCAGATCGCCTCCTCTCCAGCATTCGTGGGAAAGAGAGAGAGAGTAGCTTCATCGAAACTCTTCACCTGTCACTGATCAAGGTAACGCACCATGTCCGAGCGGAGCCGACGTTACGATCGGATGGAGCGCCAATCAAGCCGCGTCAAAGATGCGTCGTCATGACGCTCGTCTTTTTTTTTTTTTTTGCTATCACTGGTTAGATCAATCAGGCGCATGGGAGAAAAGCGCAGCATCATGGAGCATGATTGTGTTTAGCGGGAAATAGCGAAGGCACAAAGACGACCGCACGACCGCAGTGACGATGCACATTTGGAGTTGTTTGATGGGTTCCATCGGAGTGTAGCTTCGGCTGCGCTTAGACGAAAGGTGAGACGAAACATACGAATATTTGAAATGTAGGAAAGGGGAGCTGGGTGAGATTCAATCTCATCCCCGTTCCCCTCTTTCACCCATCGTTCTTACTCATACTGCTAGCGCTCGTAAACTGGCGCCTAATTGTCAAACTGAGCCCTAAACTTTCGGAAACAAATTGCGCCCTAAAGCGGAAATGACTAACTAATTGTTGACACGTGACAGAAAAAAGAAAAAGGAGACGTTAATGATGGAGGATTCGAAATTGCACCAAAAACGTAAGCTCGGCGACTATCGACGCTGGGTGCTCGTACGGCCAGTGGCTAAGGGGGCACCCATTTCAGCGTAATTTGGTCGTCCCCAATGCTTCCGTTTAAACTGCCGACGATTCTTGTCTCGGTCATGTTTGCCACGCGCAGAAAGTCGTTAGGTGCTGTGGCGGAACACAACGGAATACCGGAAGCCAATAGAAGTTACGGCAACACGGTCACGCCGATTGACAGCGCCGGTAAATTTGTTTGTCAAAACAACGTGCTGTGGACAGTTTCGCTCAAACCAGAGGGCGCTGCAAGTGCAGGGGGGCGGGGGGGGGGGGTTGAGCAAAAAAATGTGTACTATGAGGCCGATAAAAAAAAATTCTGCGCCACACCTAATATTTTATATTTTAAGTTTCTATCATGTCATTTCTATCTCATCAAAAGCAATCAATCTCAAAACACCCTTCGCGCTTCGACCCGAGGAATTCGGCCTATCCGATCGTATGCTGCTGCCCCTCTCCACCTTTAAGGGTGCTGTTCGAGGTACATATGTATTCCACTGCATGCATTTCACTGAACACACACGTTAGAATGATACCAAATAGGATAAGCTGCTGTCATATCACCTCGCAATCTTTGCCTCGCGGCCATAGTTTGTGACAGAGAAGAACAAAAAGTTTCACTTTTAATAACTAAATTATTTACAAGAACTTCGAGCGACACAGAAAACCAAAGTTGGCATGTTATGCCCGACTCCCAGTAGAGTGACACGAAAACAACCGACACCGACAATCATCAAATATGTGCATCATACACGCGATGCTACCTTCGGCAGGCTTTCAGTCTCTTGGGCGCTTGTGTGGAAAGCACGAGTGATGCAAGCCCGCCAAAGATTCTCTGAAGTGCATGATGCTCGTGTACGAAGCTTGTCGGCCTCGGCTGTTTCTGCTTGTCACTCTAATGGGACTCGGGCATTACCAGTGTGATGAATCGTGAAGACCGAGTTTAGATAAAGGTAGGTATTGAAGCTGAAAGGGCTTTTAGGATTTTTACATTCTATTCGACACATTTGACTATTCCGGGAAAAAGCATAGAAATATATATTAATACCCCGTGGCACTGTAGCATAAAAACTACGACAAAACTTTTCTCGGTTCTGCTGAAGCCAATTATTATAAACGACATCACGGTCATTTTGCTCTGTTTCTTTCTACACGAAACTGAGCGCAATCGCAAAGTCTGGGGGTGCCTTTAGTCCAATCATATATAATATAACGCAGGGGTTCCTCCTAACTTACTCGTCCCTCCCCCGCCCCCTTCTTTTTTCTCCTTTTCACATACTATACGCAGAGAAAGTAAGAAAGAGGCGGAGACGGGAGGCGCGCGGGGACATCAGAACACCGAGCTCTGATTCGAACGATTGGTTGGTAAGTAGCCCTAAGGCCGGAGTCACACTGCTCATTACATCACGCAAAAAAATTCGGCAAACACGAGTCACATCAATATCCGTGGTTCGAATGTCACGTGCCAAGCTTCTCTGGAACTCGTTGCCACGCGGCTTTCGAAGCGCGCATCTCGCAGTGACTCGCGTTCGAATCTGTGTGCAGACTGCTTTTTGTAAGATGTATAAGCAGTGTGACCATGGCTGAAAGCTAGACTGCTTTTGTCTCCACTGCCCTTCATCGAACGCATTCGAAAGCCAAAGCCAAACGCAAGACGCCGGCGTTCCGCTTTATAAAGCACCATTGACACATTTGCGAACCGAGCAAGACCGAGAGAGACAAGACCACTTTTTAAGCCTCCTGTAACGGCGTAGGACCTGCTCCGCAGCAGCGCATCTGGTCCTCTGCCGGCGCAAGAGGCTCGAAAACCGGTCTTGTCTCTCTTGGTCGTACTCGATTGCCTGTTTGTGAACGGCGCTTAACGCGTTCGACGAGTGCAGTGGCACCAAAGGCTGCTAGCTCTCGGTCTACCCACTAATTGTTTCAAGCAGAGCTCGACGTCCTGACGTCCCCGCGCACTCTTGTCTCCTCTTCTCCTCACTTTCTCGGCGCACATTGTCTGGAACGCGTCTCCGACTGGTATGTTTACCGCGTCCAAAAACTGGTCCCTCGATTCTCGATTTCCGCCCGATGACGTCATAGAAATGTCACGCTGCCACCGGCTGCGATCTTGGCGGCGCTACACAGCAACGGTGGTGAATAGGGCACACACCTGTTCAGCTGTCTGGTCGCTCTCCACCTTGACAGTCCAAGGAAGCTACGGCAGTCAGCAATTCGGAGGCCGCGACGACAGCGACCATCGCGTTTGCTCGTACTTTTCGCCGGAACTTCTACGGCCAATCACCAGTGGCCAGATTCACGAAGAGCTTCTTAGTTTACGACAAATTAGCTAAGAAGTTCGTAAGTTAAGAACGTCGTAAGAAGAGGAGAAATCGGAATTCACGAACGCGTTCTGAAGTGAGAGGAGGAAAGCGACGTTCTCGTACGGAAAAACTAGAACTTACCGTTGGTGTTGCTATGGCGACGGCGTCTTCGGCAGCACGAACAACCAATCGGAGTGCTCGGGCATGGTTCGGAGCCGTTCGGGGCACGTGGATTTTTCATAAGAAACGCAGGCGGCATTTCTGCCACCGCTTGTCTGCAGACAAGCGGTGGCAGAAGATGCCGCCCGTGCTAGCGTCGACATATCACTGCAGGAACACGAACCCCATGGGGTTCGTGTTCGTGCAGTGATATGTGGACGCTACACGATTTAAACACGCCGGAATGCCGCGGCCGGGATGCGTAACCGCCTCCGTTGACTGCTACGAACTCGATTGCTACGAAGTCAACACGACTGTCATCGTTGGTAAAAGACGGTCCGTGTCAGTCGTTTGCAAAGCGACGTAGATGGAAACAAATTGCTGCGGCGTTTTTCGCGGCCTCGGAGATGCAGGAGCAAGCCGACGTTTAAAAAAGATATGTTTGAACTACGAGAGTGTCAGCAAGAGCCGCGCAATACCTGTTTACACTCGGAGTGGACGCGCGCGTTTGATCAAAGTGCTGGATTCGCGCTGTTGGACCGCGAATTGATAAGCGCTTCGGGACCGCTCCTTTACGATTGCAACTCGATGCTGACGTGACACCCGGCAAAGAAAGGTTGGACCGGCATTGCGGCCCACGAACTGTTATAGCGATCGACAGTGAGGTGCAGTCGTGTCAGAATAAAAATGGAATACTAATAACAAAGTGTATATGCCGTGTTGCGAAGGTAATCCATACGGCGTTTATTTGAGCTCTATATCACACAAAACAAAGAGATAGAATCGATGAGAGCCCCTTTTCGACGACAGCGTTCGTCCCCGCTTCCTCGGAAAACAAGGAGATGACAAGAGGAAGAGATTGACCTCTTAATCTAAAATTGAGGCCACCGATCAAACTATAATACGGGAAGGGTTCACAATGGTTGCGCGGGCATATTCCATTCAGCACGCCAGCCGGTCGTGGGCAGACAGTCTTGGCCAAGGACCGTCAGAGCACCGCTGCATGCGGCGAGTCGGAGTGCCTGCTAGGTCTATCTGCTGAGCTCGCTTAGTCGGGGTCGGTGGAATCGTGACCGTTGGAGCTTTTCCCGGGTCTTTGTGGATCCAGAATTCTTGTTCTTCGTGGTCTGTTTCAAATACGTTTTACTTTTTTCTTACTGCTTGAAGTCGGGACGCGTGAGAAGCGCACGTAGAAAAATAAACATCCGTTGGTCGTCGCGAACAAGTAACTGAGCGACGCTGTCGGCCATGTTGATTTGATCGTAAGAAGTGCGTAAGACAGCTTCGGAGCTGTCGTAGGATTTCGTCGTAACCTGCGCAAAACTTACGAAAATTTCGTTTCGTGAATACGAGTTTGTTCTTAAGTTTTGTTTTACGTACATTTTTGGCGTAAGATCGTTTCGTGAATTTGGCCTCAGGATCGCGACATCCGGCAGCATGTACAGTCCGGCTTTTGTGAAGTCTTTTTGTTGCCGTTTCGGGACCGCTTTGGATGCATGGGCAGGATATAGGACGTTAAACACACCAGTCGGAGAGGCGTTTCAGTCACTGTACATATGAGCGCGCGATTACGTACGGCTTCCTAACGCTTGCGTTGAGTATGCCACTCCACGTAAACTTTAGGAAGCCGTAACACACCTAAACAAAACACGACAGTTTCTTGTTTCTTTTTTTTTTGTACTTGTGTATTAACGGTCACCAAATATCACGGCTTAGATTAATGCCTACTGGGACCCTGCTACTTGTATAAGAAAAAAATATGGCGATCGCTTGTTGCGTTTTGCTTTTTAAAGTGACGGTGGCCTAGCAAGGAGTGTCAGAATCGTCGCACGACAGAAGGGAGCAACTAGTCAGGATAAAGAGGGGCGCTGCTGTCGACACTGAGATGCGTCGTTAGCTCGCGTTCCCTGCGATTCGAGTGCTTTCTTGCTCCGCGAGTAAGTATCGCGTGTGATATGCGGGCCTTAAAATACTTTGTAACGGTTTAAACTATGTTGATTTTGGACATGTGCCTAAAGTAACATAAGAATAAGCCTGCTGATGCTTTCGTCATGCTTGAGCTGCGCGTGGACGCTATGCGGAGAGCAAGTCGTCTGCTTCTTGCACCAGGAGTTGTGGTGACGTCAGAACGACGCCGAGCTCTGATTGGCTCTCGATTGAAAGGATAGTGGGTAGACCCCAGTGCTAGATGCCTCGAGGTCTACCCACTATTTGTTTTTCAATGCAGTAAATCAAGAGCTCGGCGTTCTGACATCATCGCAACCCCTGAGCAAGAAGCAGCCGAAGTTGCGCTCCGCATACTTTCGACGCGCCGAAGCTTTTCCGAAGCTAGAAATCTGATTCTGGAAGGAGATGTTTATTTCACGCTCATTTATAACTGGACCCCTGAGCAATGTTGTCTAATGCCTGACAAGAAAAAGACGGCCCGCTCGGAGTGATAATTCATTGACACTTCAGGCTCCGTGCACTCCGACGTTGAATGCAGCGAACGCATCGTAGAGCGAAACGCACAGCGTTTCACTGGCCGGCGAGCAGGAACTCGATATCTGTGACCAATCAGTATCTGTGTGCGCTGCGCTACGCCGCGTTTGCTACGCTCGAACGTCGGAGTATAGTACCAAGTCTTTAAAGGAGTACTCCGACATTTTCTTTCGGTCCCCGATTTGCCTGAAAATTTGCTAAACACAAAAACAAACATCGGTGAAATAGTATCCCAAATATTCAGTAGAAATACATTTGTTCCCCTAGTTATCGAATTTAGAATCTTGGTCCTCATCGTTGTTCTTTTTTTGTTTTGTTTTTCACATTGAAAGCTTTTATTTACCAACAACGAAAAAGCGACGCCAGCGGCGGGCAGAGGTTCACTCTTCGAACTGTGTGATTGGTTCCCAACTGATTAGAAGCAGCTCCATGGTGTCAAATGAATGCTTTGGAAGCTCGCTCCAGTACGCGCGCTCCATCACGGAACAAATGATTGGCATAGTCCCTCTTCAGACTGCCTGCTCCACTGGCGACCTGGCCGGCCACTGACGTCACGTGACTGAAAAGCGCGGGTATATTTGAATGTTGGTGTTGACATCATTTTCATTTGCCGATTTCAGCAATAACTGTATTGAATTTCGCGATAATAATTAGCATACTCGAAAGAATCAACGTCGCGGGGGTCAGTAAATACAGCTAGTTGAGGTAGCTCAAAACATCGCAAGAGTACCACTTTAAACTAAACTCCTTCAGAAGTAGTGAAACACGGCTCCAATTTAATGTGTCTTTATTTACATGGATTTTTAAAAAAAGTTTGGTAGTGATCCAAGGTTTTGAAGGCAGCATGAATTTACAAATCGTTTGGTAGTGACAAACTTTTCGAAAGCAGCGGAAGCAAAGCAGCGTGTTTGATGTTTTGCCATCGCGGTAGTCTGAATGCATAGGGAAATATTTCCGGGGACAACAGCACAAACGAGCGCTTCTGGCGACGCGAACAAGCTTTTCCCGTTGCGGCGTCTGCAACTGGTATTTCGAAGTCGATGAGCGCGCCACCTATCGTCGGTATGATATACTAGCACGCCGCCGTACACGGAGCCGGCTGCGCGATTCTGTCACCTCCCCTTCTAACCACCGTATCATAGTGTCGCACTCTGCGCATCAATGTCTTCTTTTTCTATATCTTTTAAAATATAAGTATATGGTGCCGCGAATATTTTACCTGCATCTGCCTTTTCGTAATGAACGACCATAAGCCTATTAGAAGCTTGGTTTAAGAGCTTCTAGAAACTATAGATTCTTCTTTTGAGGAATTTTCCCGAAAAAACTAGCCAGGACTGACAATAATTTCAAACTGAACTCCTTTTGCTGATACCCTCATCTGTTGATTGAGTTGAAAAAGAAACATAAAAACGATTCTTCTTTAGTACTAAAACGCAATAAATAAATGACTTTTTTTTTATTTCATTTGAGAATTTTAAAAAAGTGGTTTCTGGCTGCTCGCAGGCTTCCGAGAACGTTCATTCTTTGCGAAGCCTCGTGAGCGGCTAAGAAATAACGATCTTAGGGAGCTTACCCTCGGGAGCGAGCGAGACAAAAGCCAGCGATGATTTACTGCTGGCAGCTCTTGGGATTACCTGGCCGACCAAGGCGTGAAATTGCGGGTCTCGGGCTCGCATCGCCGCCTTTCAAAGACGCCGCCGCCGCCGCCACCACATCTTCCCTGGCAATAAAGAGTGAAAAATAAATGTTTCCGCCGTATTATGTTTTCAGTTAAACGGAAAATTCACGGCACCAACTTCGCCTGCCGACTAGAAACCACAGGGAAGGTCGGTTTTCATTAGAGGTGCGTGTTTCAAACGTGCCAACCTTAAAAAGCATGGGGGGTAATTAGTAAACAATAATATTGATAACAAAATTCTAGGAACAAAAGGAGTTTATCAAGACAATTTCTCACATGTATTAGCTGCCACCACCAGTGAAAAATGTCGTCTTAAGTACTTCCTTTTACTTTGCAAATCTAGACTGAGGCGAGTTTTCTAGAATATTATAAGATAAATTTTAATCCGTGTACTTGCTGTTTCTTAGGAAAATAAAAAACACTTTTACGAGATATATTTTCTTTTCCAGTACATATGCATTATTCCGAGATCAATTCCGAAGTGAAAATTCTACGGAGCATCATTTATTTATAAATAATTATAAGGAGTACCACTCGGCTACTAATATTCATATCCTTATATTTTAATTACAAAATAAAATATGTGAATACAACTTACTTGTTTCCCGGTTGCATTTTAATTTATAGTTACCATAATTAGCAGAACTACTCTTAATTAAGCTGGGATTGGTTTAAGCTTATGTGCTTAAAGAACGTCTCCTATGCTTTTAACCATTATATGAAGCGCACAAGTAAAATTATATAGAGATTTTTATTTCCTTCGAATGAGCAGTTCTACCGAGAAAGTGACACGCCGTTATATCATGTCTTCATATATATATATATATAGCATCAGCTGTGAAGGATTATGACCATGACGTCACTTCGTCGCTGCAGCAAATTATATTACATCATCGTTATTCAACAAACCGATTTCTACAATATTGGTACCGCTTTACTTTTTTTGTAACGTAGTATATCACACTCGTTGAACGGTATGTTACGAAAAATTGTGAAGAGTATATAACTGCATGAGGACTCAGGCAGATTTTGAAGTGTGGGAGGAAAATAATCTATCACAACTCTAGGAATTTGCATGAGAAATTTCTTTGTCCAATAAAAGGGACATCCGTCAAATAATATTATTTAAGAACATATAGGAACCATACATGAGTTTTCTGTTTTCTGTTTTCTGTTTCTGAGCAGTTTCATTTTTAGCCATTTTAAACATGGTACTGAGCAAAGAATTGTTGGCTGCATTTGAGTATCTAAAGATTGAGTTCAAAGGCGAGCTGAAGGTTTTCGGAGATACTTTGATAGAGAAATTCCAAAGGATCTGTGGGACGTTAA
>JAZHYW010034565.1:0-47925 GCA_037355805.1 Ixodes ricinus | reverse complement strand
GACCGCAGCCTTAAGATTCACGGGATAGGAATACTCTATAATTCACCTCCTAAGTCGTTTTCTTTTTTTTCATCAACCCCTTCCGTTCTTTTTTTGTTTTTTTAATTGTGCATCCATGGATTATATCACTTTGAAGATAAAGATCGCTACTATTGTCTCTAATAGACAATTTTACTAACAAAAAGGTGGTTCAATCGGAAACTATCCTAGAGTCTCGAGCCAATAATTAACTAAATGAACCATCGCTACCCCCGTCACAATGTTTGTTTGTAGTGAAGTGTCGAGGCATTTCGAACTACTATACTTTACCCTATATCCGAGTAGCATAAAGCATTTCATTAACGTTTATTTTTATATTATAACAAATGGTTATCGTTAAGTTCGTCCAAATCGAAAAGAAAACAGTAATGCCTTAGGTTTTACGCAGGATGCTTTGAATTGCATAACTAAATAAAGTTTACGAAAATTGCGCATTTCTCTGAAGAGGTCAGACTTCACAAAAGCTGGTCTTTGGACAACAATTATTATATACTTGTTTGATGTAGCATTTAAAGTAGCTTGCTCTAATCACTGAGAGCTCAAGTAACTCCCGACATGATGAGTGTGAGCAAACTGGTATTGCTTCGCAGCCCGTGACACTGAGGCACTAGCCGATATTAACACCTAAAGAAAAAGTCACGAACACAAAATGTTAATCAAATACTCCACGTCCTGCATTTATTAACCTGTCAGTGAGTATAGTGTCACACATAGCAAGGCGAACTCAGAGGAAGTGGCTCTGTACAGAGTGGAGGAAGATTGCCACTGAGCCCAAAAGGAATGGTTTCATGAAAAACGACACAGAGTCCCCAGTTGCATTTTCTTTGTTCTGCCAGAATATATAAGGCCAGAAATTCAATGCAACGCCAACGCGTCACGATTGCTTTTTTTCTTGGGGTCATTAGGATCCGGTGCTTCACCGCGGGAATCGTAACATCATTAATCCCTCGTTAACTGGGGATTAGCCCCAATCATCCGCGACAGTGCCCAGTGCGCGGGAAAGGATGATAATTTGCCCCGTCTTTGCCGTTTCCGGCGGATGGACCGAATTGGCGTTGCCCTATTATTTTCCCCACAAATTGGGAGGCCCTGCCCTCCTCGCCTTTGGAAGGTACCCTACGCAGATGCCTCGTGTACCGTAGGGGTGGACGACCCTCTGACCTGGAATGAGCCTGCTTTACTTCCTTCTACGATTAATCGTTAATTGCCGTAACGAATGTGAGCTGCTCCTTGTATCGAGCGGAAGAACGGTAAAATAATGTTACTCAGCACGACTCTACTTAGAAATGAGTCACATCCGGGTTCCCGCATTGCGAGCGAAATCCTTCATCTTGTGAATGCGCACCACTGCCCAAAGAATGCCAATACTTTTCGGCAGGGCAAGGTTCACGCAAGAACGACTGCTTGGATAAATCAGACTAATAGAGCAGGAACCACATGGTTGCTGTAGTTTCAGAAACTTGATTACATTTTATTCCTGTATTGAAAAATTGTATGGCAAATTGCGCGGCAATTGTGTTGGGTACTTGAAAGTTCTTCCATCACAAACGTTTAGGGATACTCTGAGCCTGTGTCCACAGAATATGGGAAATGACGGGCTGCTGCCGACAACGTTTCGAATTTCCCGCTAAATTTAGTGGGTAAACTGAATTTATGTGTTGGTCACGTGGTGTCAATTTTCCTGCTAAATCTAGCGGGAAACAATTAGAGTTTATATCACGTGATATCGTGTCATGTGACGTCATTTTTTTCCGCTCAATTTGGCGGGGCAACTGAATTTGTGTATAGGTTACATGACAGGAAGTCATGTGATATCATTTTCCCCACTAAATTTAGCGGGGAACCTGAATTGGCAATGAGGTCATATGAGGCTAATTTTTTCCGCTAAATATAAGGGGTGAATCAATAATCAATCTGTGTATGGGTCACGTGATACGAAGTCGTGTGACGTCGTTTTTTCCGCCAAATCTAGCGGGGAAAATGAAGTGATGTGACGTCACGCGACGTCAATTTTCTCACTAAATCTACCGGGGAAACTAAATTCATGTGACGTCACATTCTGCTTCACGAAATGCGGCTTTACAAAATCCGCAGCAACTATCCAAAAAACGTTTCACGGTAAAAAAAAAAGGATACCGAAATAGCAGTCGTCGTTAGGCTGACAACCGACGAAATGCATTAGCATTTCGTCTAGGGCTTCCTCCAACTCAGTGAAGGACGGAAATTACAACCTCGCGACATTCCGCGTACTGTTGCGTTCGGAGAGCCAGTCTTCTCTACCAGTCGTCGGCGGTTTCGGATGCAACCAACAGAGCTTCGCTCAACCGCGGCCTACGGTCCCCATACTGTTGTCTTCGAAGAGTCAATCTTGCCTCCCGGCTGTCGGCGGTTTCGTAAAAAACGGCGTCGTCGCTCTACCTTGGTTTTATGTTGTCACCTACGTTGTGCCACCGCCACGGCCGCTCGGACCCTGATCTCCCGCTCCCACGGAGCGTCATTAGAAGCGTGCCAAAAGACTTTCTTTCATCTAAGAAGGAAAGTGGACTTAGCGAGGGAAGGAACGGAGCGAAAGAGCGCGGCGGGAACCGCACATCAGCCTCACGAAACTAGTCCAATCCAAACCACGACCGTCCAAACGAGAGACGGCTGCATTAACCAGGGCAATAAGTGCTCACGCACCTTTAACCTAGACTTTAAAGGACCACTGTATATCATCATGCCATTTAAATGAACCATATGATATAGGTATATAATCTGCATTTTTCTGAACGAAGAACATTCAGGTAATCAAGATGTTCGACCATGGTTGTCTACGTACTTCCGCTGGTAGAAGGTCATATAAGTTTTCTTAGTTTGTTCTGGGGCTGGATCTACCCCCTAAAACTTTCTTCCCCTTCCCCGTAACATGAGTGGAGCGAATCGTTTCAATTATTAATAAAAGCGGTTTTCGTTCAGTATTTTAGATCAGAAAAGAAACTAATGCAGTTTATAAAGTACGGAAACGAGAAATGATCCGTCGACATACCCGCCACCAAGCGGTAGAAAAGGCGGCGCATACTAGAAAGGTGTAGTGGGATGAGGCACCGACAAGCGGCGAGCGCAGAAAGGTCCCGGATGTACGCGGCAGCGCTACGGTCATTACGGGCTCGAGGATCCGACTGGTTCTGAGCGTTTCGAAGGCCTTTGGCGAAAAGGTTTGGCTTGCGGTTTGGCCGTTTGGCGTTATGGCGGCGCGAAGTGGCTCCCGTTCTGAACTGATCTTTACCCCGTGTTTGCTGTCGTTTGTGGCCAATGAACTGTTACGCCGAAATAGTCTTTATTCGCGCAGCAAATGCAATGCGAGCCGCCCTGGCTGCCCGCTTCATACAGCCTAGCCAGAACATGCTTTAGCGGCGCCCTCTCGAGGCGTCGACACGGAATGCGGCAGCCGTGAGCGCTCGCTGAGCTCACTACCCTCTTCTAGTTCACGGCAACTTAAGCAACCAAGGATGTCTTGAAGGAGGTTATTGTTTGCGTGTTTTTGTAATTTTTATCTGCCTATAACTTCTAAGAAAGAGAAATTCGGGAAAAGAAAAGTTTCATTAACTCACTACGTTCAGTGCACTCTGGTTCGGTGCAAATTAAAAACCAATAAAAAATCCTTGCAGGGCCCCCTTAAGCCAGGGCGGGTTCCAACTTGAAGGCCGTGTCTCATTTAGGAAAAGCCCATCTGACTTTTCTCGGCCAGCATTTCAAACCGACGGCGTCCACGACCTGTACGCGACACGCAGGAGCGTGGCATCCAGCGCGGAGATTTCGCTGCTCTAGGACAGGAGGTACCCTGCGCGCGGAAATTCCCTAAGAGGGACAAAAGGCCTGAGTCACGCATTCTCACTTTACTAATAGCCCACCCAGTCAGAGGCCCAGCTTTCAGGGTTTATGACTTCTTCCCTCGTTCCTCTGGCGTCGACGGCCGCCGACAGATTTTTCATAATTCCTCGTTCAGTCTATCCATGCTATACTTCGTTTCAGCTTCCGTCCGAGCGCATCCAAAGGCTGAGGGACGGTTCGCAACTTCGAGAAGAGCATTCCTCCGCACCACAAAGTAGTCCGCGAAGGTAATTTCTTTTTTTAACACATTGCACGACATTCCAGATGTGTACTGCTTCGAATGATTTGCAACGAAAGGAATTAAATATAGGAAGTTTACGTTTTTAATAATATATGTCAATTTATGTGGTTTGGTGAAAACACGCACATCCGCTGGCAACACGGCTGCAGAGCTCGGTTTTTCTGTGTGATTTCTTTTCCGTAATGGCCGAATCATGCGCTTCACTGCTTTCTTCACCGAGTAGCTTCTGAAAACCTTTCGCAAAGGCACGTCCGGGCGTCAGGCTCAAGCGGTTATGATAAATGTCTACTTTCAAATTCGGCAGGAAACTCCGGACGCGTCATACCGGGAATGCACTGTAAACAAGAAACGCGTCCGGGCCACTGCAATTCACTGATACGCAGCGAGATCAGGGCACCCCTTTACCTACCGATCACACTGAACGCCGAGAAGCTGGTGGAAAGGACTGCGCCTTGAGCCCTGGTATATCCAGACAATACAAGGAAACATTAACGGCCGGTTCCTCGGGCACCTTGCAATGTGTACTTACATCTCGAAACTATGCCGAAACGCCAGACAGGTGGAAAGCTCGGACACGGACGCCAGCGGCCAGCCTACGTACTGACATCCCCTGTGACTAAATTTCAGAACGTAAAAGAGCACTGTTTAAACCTGTAGCAGACGATACCGTTGATACACCCGTAGCAGACGAAATACTCGGCGAGCGCGGGAGGCGCGGACGACCAGCGGCGCAGCGGAGTGATACAAAAGTGCAGGCGAGATCGCGTGACCTATTGCCGGCGTGTGATTTGCTCCGGCCACACGTAGCTTTGGCTGCGCTCGGAAGGAAGCTGAAACGAAGTATAGATCGCAAATTCAACGATTAAGGTAGCTGAATGGGTCGATGATTGGCTGCCGTCTTTGGTCACGTGATGTGACGTTGAAGTTGGGTTTTTTTCCTATGAGGTTCAATGAAGTACAAGGTATGATGGTGGAATAATGAAATTTGCGGCCACGCCAGAATGTCGTCACGGCTCAGTTTGGCGATGGACATAACTTTGTAGTCGTCAGGCAGCAGGAGTTGCCGAAATTAGTGAAGATGGCGACGTTCAAGCTCGCGGATGGAGCGAGCCGAAACAAGGTTTTACGTACCATCGCTATGTTTTTTAAATGTTCGGTTCAAGGTACGTCAGGAGCGCAATCGGGGAGTGCTGCCCGATATTCGCTACCTATAAGAGTTGCCGTGGAAGCTTTGGCGGTGTCGCTAGGGGCTGACAGCCGAGCAGCAAGTTCTCACAGCTTCTACGTTGCTGGCGGCACATTTTGCTGGGACGAAGGCATCACCGTGCATTGGTGCACTGTGAGTCGTGTTTTGCTGTATGTTACAGAGGTGATAATTGATCACCCGGTGCTCATGGTGGGTGGGATCCGTGCAAGCGGGAGACGGAAAGACGACAAGTAAGAAGTTCAGCAATGCGAATTCTGAGGTGTGCTCGGTACATACTGTTTTACGTATCAATACGCTGGGTGCTAATACAGTCTCAATAAAACATTTTCACAATGTGGCCAACTCTGCATGCCGAGTATATATGTGCGGCCTACCAGGGTCGCCCTGCTAAAAGTTGAAGACTGGCAGCCCTCGAGCCTCTTATGAGCTTCGTCTTTCAACTCGTCACCTTTGTGAAATATGCTTGTGTGCATCCGCTTGAAATTTTGTGTCATTCTTTGTAACTTGCCCAATCTAGTAGACACGGCAAGTCACTTTTGACTGCAGAGTGATCTACCTAAAAGACAGATCAAACTGAATCGGTTCCGTCGGGTATTTTTATCGACTAACTATTATATATGAAGCGGCACTTTGATACGAGTACACTTTTTTTGGTCTGAAGCGATTGCATATGCATCAAAACAACTTACCCCAAGCCCATGGCCGAGATTCAGGTATTTCGTAAAATGCTGTTTCGTGTTAGAATGTGTGTGATGTGAGAAGTACTTTTTTTTGCCGTGGTATCTTGGTTAAAGAACACAGCACACCAAACATGTGCTGTCAAAGGGAAGTTTTTGGTATGACAATTGAAATGTTTACATCTTATGTTCGTAATATTCGCTAATCGGATAAGATTTTTAACACACAATGTGTTTTTGGCAAGGGTAACCTGGCACAAATGCAAACCGCGAAAGCGAGACCTTCAAGCATCAACTCAGTGAACAAAAGTAGGGCCCCCTCACGGGTGGCATCTCGTTTCTCATTGGCTGAATAAACATTCCGACTTGAACTGTATTTTGTTATAAGCATAGAGGAAGAAAATGTGAAGAAATAACTGAGGTTGCCGGAATCTGGACGATTGGAGTAACACCACGGTACTACCGTTTATTGTGAAATTTTTGGTTTCTTGTATACGAAATATACATTCAGAAGGCGCGGTAAGAGTCTCGGAACACAAACAATTGCACCGAGAGTTTCTGACCACAAATTTATATTCTTTGTATGACAATTTTGTCGTGTATGACCAAATTGTTTTTTTTCCTTGCGATACTCAAATAATGACAGAAGCAAACCTGTGTTTAGGAAACATGTTCTATTGCCGATGTAAATTCTGCGCCGCCATGAGGAGCGGCACGAGTGTGGCCAGTGAAGATGACTGCTGGGCATGTGCAGCTGCTTGTCCCCCGCAGCCTGCAGACATAGTACAATAAAAGGGATACTGCTTATAAAAACAGGCATTTTTATACAGCATGTTAGACAGGTTACATAGAAGAGAGTACCAGCGATGTCGTGAGCAGTAGTGTATGGCATGCCACTGCGTTTACATTCTTTCATAGCTGTTAGTTTTTTCTTAGATTATTTCATAGTAGTTTCGATCTGGATGAGCATCGTACCGGCGTGCGGTCGTGCATCACTACTGCGTGGTGCACGTTAAAAACCCTAGGTTAGCGGTTGTACCGTACTGGCTAAATTGCTTATCTACAGCTGAGACACCAGACGCCCCCTAAGGCAGACTAACTTCCGGCTGTATAAACATACACACAAGAATTTGTTCTTTTTTTTTTTTCATAGCTGTCATGCAGTGCTGGGAATAGCAAGAATGCGAGAATCTGCCAATACATTTCGTTCATGCGAGCACCAGGCGAACCACGGAAGTTCTCAGATCAGCACACTCATGATGTGGGTCTTCCAGTACAGCACAGAGCCTATTGGACCAGCTTTCCTCAGCAATGTGCATCTCGCTTGATCTAATACTTTGCGATAAACAGGTCTGCTCTGCCAATCGCATGAAAATATGGAAAGGGAAAAGCTTGTGGAAATCGATCACTTCGAAACCTAACACAAGGTCATAAAATTTAAAGGAGGAAATCAACAGTTCAGCGTTCACCTTCCTTTCCGTTACCTTTTCTGATATATCGGGTTTCATAGGGGCTCGTTAACTGCAGCAAATGGCTTATCGATGTACCTTCTTCCACTTCTGGGAACGCCGAGAGCTCGAGGTGCTTTGCATGCACACATTCAGTAGGACCTCCTTCCAAAGAGCAGCTCATGCTCAGAGCCTTTGTTGCTTCCTGAACATAATGGAAGAGGAGCTAGACTTAAACAGCTATACCTGTTTGTCATGGCAACTTTCCAGTGACAAGCTAACGGTTCTTTCATTCAATTCTTTTCGTGCTGTGGAAGTCAAGCTCTTCCTCATTGTGTTGAGCAAGCAGCAAAAGCTGTGAGAACGAGCTTCTCTGGATGCAGATTAATGAACCAGGGATGATGAAACTCAGCCTAAAATACATCGTTAGTGCTATATTACACAGGTTTTATTTACGCCGTTCTCCAAACAATGCTTGTCAGTCAAGTTGGGACGTTAACTGCACTTCTTTACAACTAGAGCATTCTTGCAGCACTTTTGGGTACCCAGCAGCGTGTGTGCATGGCAACCAGCTGCTCCTGTTGAGTTGGCGAGTGGTCCTATACAGTGCATCCGGGGCAGTTCAGGTTCTCACCCTCCAAGGTGGCCGTGCGCCTGATGACTGGTGCACATCTGACAACATGAAACAGTTTCAATAGCATGTGATTTAATGTTAGTATAAAAGGCTTTTGGGCACTTTCAAGAACGCCGTGCCGTGCAGGTGGCCACCACTCTGTACTGTTCATGTCGCATGCGTTTAAGGGCAGAGGCTGCTCATATCTGCTTGTGCGGTCACATGGGCTGCTGCGGGATCTTGAGCTGCTATCTTTGCCTTGTTGCAGCCTATATACACGAACTCAACTCTCCTACGTCACGCCGCGGTGGTGGCGCGTCGGGCGCACTTCCGGTCTGGGGCGGTGGGCAGAAGTCGCCGTGCAAGACATGCATTCCTGTGTTCATTTGAAAGAAACCAGACAAAAAACCTGCCTTCTCGTCAAAATGCTGCGACGGGGGCCGTACCAAGAGAGTCTGGAAAGGTTTGAAGATCAGTTTTCATGTGTTTCTGCCACCTCCATTCGTCCGGGAACGTGGATAGTAGCCGTGAAAAGGGCAAACCAGACGCTGTCGAACTACGATTGCTTGTGCGCGCAACACTTTGTGGTCGCCAGATGTATTTGTTTTGTTTCAACATGAACGAGAGAAAACCGCCAAGTTGTCCGGACCACCCACGGGTTCAGTGCGTCTTCAAATTCACACGGCCGCCTGATCGTTCGAACTTTCGTCTGCTCTTTCAGACTTGTCTGCTTTTTGTCGTCTGCTCGTTCAAACAAAAGCGGCCCGTAGACCAAACTTTGACCCGCTGATTGCAATAAGAAGTAATTGCAGGCCTCAAAAAACTGTAAGTAGGCTCGGTGCAAACAGTAGATACAAGATGTTGATCATTGGTACCAGTGGCCATCACCGACTCGTTACGCTTGGTCAGTTCCCGCTTCCGATTTTCAGTATCGACGTCGATCATCGCCGCTACCTTCTACACTTTAGCAACACAAGCGACGTCGCGACCGAAAATAGCTAGAAGAATCTCATTATGGTTTTGGCGTCCATTCTGCGGCGTTCATGCGAATAAATCGCCGCACGTCAAATTATTTACGCAAAGTTTAGCGGCGTAACGAACCTTGATAAATTCGCTCAGGCGATTAAAGTGGTAAGACATTGCTATGAGGACGTAGAATCGACAATTCCAACGCGAAAAAGAGTATGCAGACTCACACAGACGCCGACAATGTGACATTCCAATGGTTTGTTGACGCGGGACGCAGTGCTTCTTGCCCGCACTTCATGCGCATGCGTTCGAACTGTCGTCTGCTCTTTCAAACTTGTCTGCTTTTTGTCGTCAGCTCGTTCAAACGACAGCGGCCCGTAAACCAAACGTTGACCCGGTAATTGCGATAAGAACTAAGTGCAGGCTTCAAAACACTTTTGAAGGTTGATTGGGATAAGTAGGCTAAGTGTAAACAAAAGATACAAGAAGATGTTGTTCATTGTTACCAGTGGCCATCAGCGACTTGTAATGCCCGATTCTACTTGCGGTTTTCAGTATCGACGTCCACCATTTCAGCTACGGTCCACGCTTTTGCAGCCCGAGCGACGTCGCGACTGAAAATAGCGAGCAGAATCTCATCGTGGGAGTCAGGCTGTAGCGCCCATTCTGCGGCGTCCACGTGAAATGAATCGCCGCTCGTCACATTATTCACGCAAAGTTTTGCCTCGTTAATTTTGCTGAAGCCGCTCAAGTAGTCAGACATAGTCAGGAGGACGTAGAATCCACAATTCCAACGCGAAAAAGAGCACGGGACTCCCACCGACGCCGACAACAACGCAATTCAATGGTTTGTTTATGGGCGACGGCGGGCTTCTTGCCCACCATCCACCGCGCATGCGCGGCGCCGGTGGCGTCCGCTAGGGGCGCTCCGGTTTGTTTGTAAACATGAGTTGGTGTATAGGCAGAAGCTTAAACCGTCAAGTGATTACGACAAAGTTTGCCCGCGTCTGTGTATTTCAATACGCAGAAAATATTGCCTAGTTTGGTGGCAACAGCCCACTGCTACTTAGTCTCGATTAGACCGTGATAGATAGGTAGGTAGGTAGTCTTTATTTCAGACTAAAGAGAAGTCTTGGGGGCTGGGATAAAAGAAGACAAACTTGTCTTCTGACGGGACCCCAGCCCCTAGTTTTTACAGCACTCAGCACAAAACAAAAACAAAACACACACTGAAATGAATTCTTTAGCCAACGGGCATATGTAGAAAATATAAATAAATGCAACTCAAAAACCGGGATACGAACTGCAGATCATGAGAGACTTAAAATATATGTTACAAGGTTATCTTTGAATGTCTGAAAGGAACCGTTGTTTTGCACCATTTGAGCTATGGTGGGGTGTGTATTCAATGTGTCTGGAATTATATATGAAAGTTGTTGGAAGCCATAATTTGTACGAGCTTTACTTTTAACAAAATGACTACATCGTAGACTATAGTTTCCAGGGTGTTTTGGATACGTGTTAAAAATAGTGGTTGATTCTGTCTGATCTTGTTAAAAATATTGATTGATATTTTTAGGGTCATAATTTGCTCTACAGTCAATATCTTATACTCCCGAAAAAGTGGCATTGAGTGATCATATTTCTGAAGGTTTCCAATAAATCGAACGGCCTTTTTTTTGCAGTATTAGTAATTTGCTGATATTTGTTTTTGTAGTTGTACCCCATACTAATATACAATATTGCAGTCGTGAATAAATAAGTGTATAGTAAAGTTGTAACTTTAACCACTTAGGTAAATATTTCCGGAGTTTATTTAATGACCCTATTGCTCTTGATATACCGATTCTCATTTTCTCAATGTGGGGAGTCCAACTGAGGGTTTCTTCAAACAAGACACCTAAAAATTTGTGTGTCCTAACGCGCTCAATTTTTAATCCTTCAAAACAAATATTTAAGTCGTAAGAAACTGGTTTATTCTTCGGCTGGAGATCGTGATCTCCAGCCGAAGATAGACGACTTGGATACTAGAGGGCAGAAAATTAAGAGAAATATGCAAAACTGAACGGCTATGACTCCGCCGAGCTCAATAGGCATGGCACAGCTAGGTGCGTCCTGCCCCCACGACCCTTTGCACCAAATGTTTTTAGAAGTGAACCTTCTATTTAAATATCAGACCTCAATTTTGGAATCGGAGAGTCAGTTTTGTCTTAGCGTCATTCCCTTGTTAATATTAGAGTGGTGGGTGGCTGGGGTGGTGTTGCCGGGAATACGTTTTGTCAAAGCCAGCCGGTGTTGGGAAACAGGACCTCATACAGAGTTTTTTTAAGCAACTGATACTTAGTCTCATTTATTGATGAGACTTGTTCGGCGCAGTCTTGCTCGACACGAAACTCGAGTAACCACGCGTGGATTCCTCTGCACCATTTGTACAGTTAAGTTTTCGTGAGTTTCGCTTACATGCCATCTTGCTGGAAAAAACAACACGGTTGGACCTAGAACAGCCACCTGAGAAGCTACCAGCCACGCACAATATTATTTATGACCGGTTCTTCGATTTTCCTTTCAGTTATAAACAGTGCAGATAGAGTTCAACATTTTACACGGTTTCTGAGGTAGGCGCAAAAGCTGCCACTTTGGGCCATGGAGCCAGCACAGTTGACCATGATAACAGCCTACAAAAACTGCACCCACGGATTATCAGGGGCCACCAGCATGACACTACCGACGGCTTCCAGCCCTATAGGAACCGGCTACCTTCGCGTGCTCATGTAAATGCGAATATTGTAGCGGGCCAAAGCTTTTACCGCACACGCGATTTTTTCTTTTTGTCGGCAGAGTAGTTTTTTACTGCCAATGACACCAGCTGTCGTGTCGCCGCCGTCTTGGGGAGTCGTCATGATACAGTGCGTCAATTCCACATTTGCGCATTTTACGAACTCCTCGTGACGCAGAGCTCCTGTACGGTTTTCTTTTCTCAAACAACGAGAGCGAAAGGTCATGGTCGCCTGTTGCTTCCCTAATAGCGGCACGTTCAAATAGGCCAATCAGGGCCCCAAATTTTCCCCATTGTCTTACTCCGTGAGGAAATCCCAATACACCGCCCGGCCTCCAACACAAGCTCGTAGTTCTTTACCCTGCTCTGGCGTCGCGTGCATGTTCGTAGCTCATTAGACGCGGGAGCGTTATAGCAAGTAGAAAGAAACGAGATGTATGCACCTAGAAACTGAGGGAGAGGAGGACACGAGAGCGCGAAAGTACGTCAGCATGCCGCGCTCTATTGGGCAGGAGATCGAACTATAGGGGTCGCTTTATCCAGCTTGTTGTCCCCACAGCCCGGTGTTTACAAACACAGGATAACAAAGAAATTGAACCTCGCCATGCACGGTCTGGGCACGAGCACTTCACTCTTACCAGTGCTTTGGTTGCACGAGGAGCGGCCTTCGAATCGTCACCATCGATATCGCTGATCGAAAACAAACAAGAAAATTCGCTTTGTTGTCCCCACAGCTGAAGCGTACCGCCAGAGGCGTGACGGTTCGATCTCCTCGCCAATACTTCGTTTCAGCTTGGGTCCAGACGCAGGCGATGCTACAAGCGCGAGCTCCGGGCTTTCAGCGTCCTTGCCAAGCACGCGCTCGTGCAATGCAAGCACTGTTCAGGGCCACACGCTCGCGCTCGTAGCATCGGCTGCGTCTGGACCCAAGCTGAAACAAAGTATAGTTGGAAGTATTATTTAGTGGGCAGACCTAAAGCTAGCTACCCTTCTCTCCACTCCGTTTGTCCAACGCATTCAAACGCAAAAGGCTGGCGTGTGGCGTTTCACCTTCGCATTCGAACGGGTTCGACGATTGTAGTTGGACACAAAGGCGGCCTTTGTCTCCACTGCACTCGTTGAAGGCGTTAAGGCTCGTTCATAGAGTTGCGTTTGACTGCATTGAGACTGCTTGCGTCGAGCTGTTGCTATGTCGACCCTTACGACGAGCCAACGGGAGGCGCTGCGCAACGCAACGAAACGTAGTCGACGCAACTGTGGCAACGACCCTAGAGCGCGGAACGCCGGTGTCGGCGTTTAACTCTTCAATTCAAACGCGTTCGACGACTGCAGGGAGACAAACGCAGCTAGCTTTAGGTCTACCCACAAATCATTTGAATCAGAACTTGGCTCTCTTCAAGTCCCCGTTCTCTCTCGTCTCCTCCTCTCCCTCAGTTTTACGGCGCATACTGCCTTTAACTTTCCGAAAATGTGTCCCTTTGATAGCTCATTTGCTTAAGTCATTGACCGCGGAGGAAAAGATTGCGGTCATTCATAGGTCCGCGTTTCCAGCCCTTCTCGACGGACGGAAGGTCTTGTTTTCTTATAAACTCAGCGGCAGCGGATTCGGCTGGGTGCGATTATGTAATTGATGACGTCCCCGGGAGAGTTCGACAAGGACGACCATTCAATTTCCACAAGAGGTTCCCACTAACAGCTGTCGCGGTAAAATGATCGGGTGGACCCTACGGTGCGGGAAATGTCACCATCGTGCACGGCTTCAAACCGAGACGACACGCGAAGGGCGGAGCTATAGCCGCCGGTTCCGCTTGCGGAGCTGGCCGAGAGTGGCGGAATGGATACCACTAGTGTTCCTTACGAGCTTAGGTTGGGTTCTGGTCTGTGTACAATGGTGACGATTTTCGGCCCACTACGGTCGACCCCAGAAATAAAAGATTTATAAGCTAGATAAAACATCTAGTTAATTAGCAAATTAAATAACATTTTACGGCTCTGTTTTAGTGACCGATATGGGCACCAACATATCCCTCGGGACTAAATATTTTTCAATGTTTTAATGCAAGACCTTTTTTTTTTTTTCTGCACCGACTTAAGAAAAATATGGAAAAAAGAATCTCAGTGGCTCATTATAAAGTATACAAAATCGTCATCAAGTTGTACTCATCAAATACTCATTACCGCACTAATATTCATTGCTAGCGTGCAACTAATTTGAGTCTCGATCCCTGATTATATTTCCGCCGTGTCACGACTAATTACATCGCGATAGTAAGAGTCTTGATTTGGTTTTTCGGCGCCTTAAGGTAAAAGGATTCTTCTCGCAGTACCTTACATTTGTTAGAGGTTTATGACCCGAATTCACTTGCAACATTCGTAACTACAAGTGAAGCAACGTTCATAGTTATCTTCAGCGCGCGTAATCAGAGATCATTAAGAACGAAAATTCTTCTATTGCGATCTAAACGGAGTCAGGTAATTGCCTCTGACGAACATGATGGTTTCTTCATGCATTACCGAAATGCGATCACTGGGTATGAGAACGTAACACGTTTGTCATCATTAGCATTTTTTGTTTTTTTAGTTTACATATTTGTTTAAAAGAAATGCGGTGAAATCTACACTAGAGCAATCTTTGAAGGTGAGTTTACACGACTAGGAAGACATAATAGCCTCCTGAGACCCTGCGTCCACCAGTGTGGACATTGGGTTTTGAATTGTTGATAAAAAACGGCGCCGCACACAGGAAAGAACTCCTGTCCACCGTCATGGACATAGTCTGTGCCGCCATCTGGAGGAGTGTTGAGCAAACAGCACGGAAAACAACTGGTTGCTCGCAATTCCCAATGGCGACCTGCAGCACTCGCACGTTCTACGGGCGACGCCAAGATATGTAATCAGTTTACGCGATTTACACAAACGGAGGCTGTGTTAATTTATATTTCTAGTGTTCTTGAAAGTTCACAGATGGTTAATAATGCTTAATATTGACAACAGTAATAGCATG
Organism: Ixodes ricinus; assembly: GCA_037355805.1. NCBI lineage: Eukaryota > Metazoa > Arthropoda > Arachnida > Ixodida > Ixodidae > Ixodes > Ixodes ricinus. The sequence continues at coordinate 33,081 of JAZHYW010034565.1, read as the reverse complement.
GGTTGCGGTAGTCGCTTGTCAAACTGTGTGTCCACGTGGGTGGACGCTGGGACCCAAAAGTTGTGACATAAATTTCGCGATGACCATGTTTTGCTCACCATCAATGTCAAACACTCGTGAATTGAAAACAATTGGCTTGATTGATTGTGTTCAATTTTTCTGGACTAACAACAAGTCAGGCGAATGCCATTTTAGACAGTGTGTGCGGTGCCACATGTTCCGCGCAAGAGAGTCAAGCCGCTGCCAAGCTTGCTAGTCAGGACGGCGCAGGCACCTCACATGCCAAAGAAAGACGACATCAAGAATGCTGCAAGGAGCAGGTACCCTGGCCGCTCAAAGAAAACACCTCACCGTTGCACGTCCTGTGATATCTTCCTCTGCATTGAAACTGACTGGCACTGCTTCTTTGAATTTCATACGAAGAAATGAGCATCATTTTTTTGCCGGTATCACTCCAGATTTGTTATTCTTCCGCCCGAAACCTAACTTGCAAAAATTAGGCTCATAAAATGTTGAATAAAAATGTGTTCATTTTCCTGATTTGAAGTGTAAAGTCCCACTGTCCATGTGGGTGGACATCCATTTTTACTGAACCTGCAAACTAACACTGCAAAAAAAAGTCAAAAATGCTCAAACTTACCCCTAACGAAGCAATTAAGGGTATTTAATATTAAATACCTATGCCGGATTTTTCTCGGGTCCCACGAGGATATAGGGGTCTTACCATTACAAAAAAAAATGTCGAATAAATATCTAAAACGTGTTAATGTTTAAATTAATTAAGATAAACACGTGGTTCTGATTAGAAACTGCCCGAGACCAAAAACCACTAAATCAGTGAATTTTAGAAAGATTAGGAGCGTGCTGAAAACGCAGATGTGCGCTCAAGTTAGCACCCGTGCAACAGTCTCAAGGCCGGCGGCGCGAAAACGCGGTTGCTAAGCTCGTGGTGGTGTCATCATTCGCATTTTCGCACTGCTAACCTTGTGACTAGCCTTGCGCCTGTTACACGTTTGGTAACTCTAGCGCACAACTGCGCTTTTCACGCGCTCCAGATCTTTCTAAAATTTACTGATTTGTTTGTCTTTGACGAAACTCAGCAAGTTTATAAAATAAGGTGAGGCGAACTAAGAAAAAAATTGTTATTTCAATAGTAATTTTTGGTTTTGCTTCAGTATCTTAAAAAAAAACACTGCATGGGAATCTTTTGAGATGTCTTGACTCTATGCACAGTAAATATTTCTTGGAGCAAGCGAAACATTAAACAAAGCTACAATATCTGAAGTCACACAGTGTCTCCTTTTGCTCCACCCTGCGGGGCAAAATCAGACAACTCAGTAAGGTACGTTGAGACGTACTTAAAGAGAAAAAACTTATATACCTTCAGTTTTTGCATTAAAAACACTTGAAGCGCACTGTGTGAGTTTCCACGCACTCTTCATGAGTGCACTCCTTGCATTCTATACACTCGATCTATAAATGAATGAGGGACTCCTTTGCTCCCAAGTTCTTCGCATACCAGGCGCTGCGCAGTCTCTTGCGGTGTGCATCACACGGTCTCTAGAAAGCTCGGACACTGCGCGCATTTTCGGAAGACCACTAATTACCTTTCTCTTCGGATAAACAGTTCCTCTTTCTTTGCGGGCGGAAGGAAAAGTGGAACTTCGGTTTTTAGTTGGTTTCGCCAACATCAGTTTCACTATGTGGGAAGATGTCGTTAGAACCAGAGTGTCGAACCGAAATTTTTATCGGTTCGGTTCCGGTTCGGGCTCACGAATTTCGGTTCAGCTCCGATTCAGTTCCGGGGAGCGAAAAATAACGGTTCGAACCGGTTTGAACCGGTTTGAACCGGTTTGCAACCGCTAAACTGAGAATATATTTTCCGCGTTCCTTTGGCAATAGACACTTTTTCAAGAGTGAAACGAGTAACTATGTGGATTTTTATCATTTGTTTAATCCACTTTTTTTTCAGGTACCAAAAATACATTGCGATGTTGAATTTCGATGAAGCAATAAATGAAAATCTAGATTAACATATATGACTCAACATCTATTTCTTTTTACCTCAGTCGCACATATTTTACCTGAATCTAAAGGTTATCAATCTGGTGGGCCATCTAAAATGCGCGTGATTAGTAAACCTTTCCGTCACAATATTAGAAGTCGAGTCCTGCTGTGCTCTTGTACTTAGAAATTAATTAGTGCATACAATCATGAAATGGGCATGTTCTTGCCATATATATTCTGAAATCTCGATTATAAAATATGTTTCACAATATATATGATGACGATGCAACTGAGCTTAAAGCAATAATATTTTCAAAATATGACAAGAAAGTTTTAGGACAAACCCTTTCAGTCTACCTTTTATAGAAACTCTGAGCGACAAGCACAACGCTTGCTTTCCTGATCAATATTGTTTACACTCAGCGCCGTGATGCAGGCGAACGATAATGCATAAAAGAGTGACCTTCGTATTCATTTCGGATATGACCTAAAATAAAGCGCATTGAAGGGCACCTTTTTGACATAGCTTGGCGTTTGATGTTTGTTCTTGACAAGATGCCGGTCAATTCAATTTGTAAATAAGCATCACCCTTGCTAATTGGTGATTTGTTGTTATATACAACAAAGTGGTATTTCATAGTTTACTCGACATTACAGCTACCTAATTGGTCACTTTCTGGCGGTCTGCGTGCTCAATCGTCATAGTTCTGCCACGCGCCACTGTGTATGTACTTTGTTTTCATCCAGCCCACAGACACATAAAATTGTTGTTCATCAAATACAAGAAGCAACAGACTTCTATATGTTTGAGAAGTTGAATATGCGTCAGGAACACAAGTTAAATAAATCAGATTCAAAATGAAAAAAAAAAAGATGCATAACTTTCTCTCAAATTAGTTATACACGTGCCTCTTGAAGATAAAAATCGAGGAACAGAACTTTATGGTGATGGGCCCTTTATTTATGTTGTCAAATTTTCAGGTAGTAAGAAAATATTTGTTATTGTCATCAATAAATTTAACTTTATGAAGTTCACATAACCGCTTCAGACCGACACGGGAGAACGATACACGAAAATGTGCCATCTGTTGAGTCTGCGGAACCTGCTTATTTGTTCGCTGTTTGTTTGGCTGTGTGAAACACCAGGTCGCGGGTTATGCCAAAAAGAACTGTGTGCTCACGTTATAGATCCGAAGGCAAATGCACGAAATCTGCGAAGAGAGAGATAATAAATTAAATTGTACTAAATAATGGCACACACGACGCCTTACTGCAAGAAGACCCATATAGAGATGCATATTTTAAATGTAAACACGTTTGACGGAACTCCGTCTGGTTGGGTCATTAAGTTGAGAAATACAGACCTTCACAAACCAAGTCCTAAACATTTAGTGGCCCGACGTTTCAACAGGTCGGGCTCAATAGGTCGACAACCACTTAACCGTCGGCGTGTGTCAACGGACTAGGGCACTAGAAGAAGAAAAAGTGAGTGAACCAAACGACACAACGTAGATAGAAAAGAAGCTGCTGCTCTCCGCGTGCAAATAGTCGCCCTTGATAAAAAACAAAACAAAAAACAAATCGGCTTTGAAACGTCGGACTCCTCACTGTTCAGGACTTGGTTGGTTATGTGCGTATTTATCTAGTAGAGATGTGTGTAATGATGTTCCTAATTTCACATAAATATCGCAAAGAATAATTAACAGTCAATACATCTGCCCGAGCTCGAAACTTCGCAGAATATTGTCTCGGGAGGCTAAAGTGATATTTGGTTTTACGGGCACTTGTTTTGTGGCCTGATTTTACAACTCCGTGCTTTATCAGTCATGCGTGCTCTAACATTTTATGAGGCTGCAGCTTATCATCGCGAGACTGCTATATATACTGCACAACTTTACATTTTGGACATCCCCTTTTGCTATATTTTGTTTCAGCTTTAAGGGGCATTGCAAAGGGACAAAGAAAACCAAATGCTGCTTCGAACAACGTGCCTATCAGTGTCAAACATGAACGTTCAGTGACTACATTGGTCTAGCACGTCGGATAATGATGACAGAGGATTCTAGAGGTAGAACTGGTTAAATAAGCGAAAGGTACCCCTTCTGATCCTTTCAAGCACGTGATTCTCACTCATATATTTGCTTAGAACACCCGTAAATTGGTGGGGCGCTCTCATCTTCATAACAGGATGTTAATTTCCAACACTTAGGAAGATCGCGCATGGTTGTTTCACGCTTTTGTCGTTTAGGTTCTCTATTGGCTCAGACCAAGAACGTCATAAACAAAAGAAATCGCGCTCAAAATTTTGAACCTCTTTCAGCTATTATGTTAAAAATACGTCAGATTTCTTGTTTTTTATGTTTAATGTGTTGATAGAGTTTTAGCCACTAATTCGAGCGAAATCAATGCAAATGAAAAAAAATCGCCAGAAACGCTTTGCATGGCCCCTTCAAGTCCAAATGCAGCCTATGCTACAAACAAACACTAAGATTTAGGCTAGGTACAAAATGAAGTGTCGCGAAAATTACACGAGGCATTTGAATTTAGGACCAGGGAGAAGAAATGTATACACCAACTCATGTTTACAAACAAACCGGAGCGCCCGGAGCGCCCCTAGCGGACGCCACCGGCGCCGCGCATGCGCGATGGGGGTGTGGGCAACAAGCTCGCCGTCGCCCATAAACAAACCATTGAAATGCGATGTTATCGGCGTCGGTGTGAGTCCCCCTGCCCTTTATCGCTTTCGAATTGTTGATTTTACGTCTTCCTGACAATGTCTGACTACATGAGCGGCGTCAGCGAAATCAACGAAGCTCGTTACACCGCAATACTTCGCGTGAATAATCTGACATGCGGCGATTCATTCCGCGTGGACGCCGCAGAATGTACGCTAAAGCCTGATTCACATGATGAGATTTCGCTCGCAATTTTCAGTCGCGACGTCGCTCGGGCTGCAAAAGCGTGAACCGCAGCTGAGATGGTCGACGTCGATACTGAAAATCGCAAGTAGAATCGGACGAAGTGAATCAGGCATAACAAGTCGGTGATGGCCGCTGGTAACAATAATCAACATCTCCTTGTAGCTACTGTTTACGTCGAGCCTGCTTACCAACCTTCAAACTTAAGTCTTTTGAGGCCTGCACTTACTTCTTAGCGCAAGTACCGGGCCAACATTTGGTCTACGGGCCGGTGTCGTCTAAAAGAGCAGACGACAAGCAGAAGCGTTTGAAAGAGCAGACGACAGTTCGAACGATCAGACGGCCGTTCGAACTTCAAGACGCACTGAACGTAGTCCGCAGGTGGGCCGTACAACTTGAGGGTTTTCCGGCGTTCATGTTGGAACAAAACAAATAAATCTGATGACCACAAGTATCCGTGAATTCAACCCAAAGTGCTTCCCGCCCAAGCAATTGTGGTCCGGCGGCGGCTGGTTTACCACATATCCATGTTCTCGGACGAACCGAGAACATGAAAACTGATCTTCAAACCTTTCTCGACTCTTTTGGCACAGCCCCAGTCGCGGCGGTTTGACGAAAAGGCATGTTTTCGTCAGGTTTCTTTCAAAACAACGCAGGAATACACGCCTCACATGGGGCCTTCCGCCCACAGCCCCAGACCGGAAGTGCGACCGACGCGCCACCACCGCGCCGTGACGTAACAGAGATGAGTTCGTGTATAAGTGACACGTCCCTATCTTTATCTACAAATGATTTTGAATTTTTGAAACGCGGGCTGAGCAGATGGGTAAACCGGGTTTTCGTGGCTATATAACGTGCGAAGTTTATATAAACTGCAGTTGAGAGCGCGCCTTGTCCTGTTTCCCTTCGTTTATGTCCCTGTATTTTTTCGGCGCTTTTTGTTTGGAATGAACCAACTGGCCCAAATATCCACTTTACAATGCTACAAGCACGAGCCTTTGGTCCCGACCACTTGCACTGCGGGAGCGCGCGTGCTTGGACGCTGAAAGGCCGGAGCTCGCTTTTTTTAGTTTCTAATACGCTCATACTTAAAGTGAAACGGAGTATTGTGTTGAGAACATCACATTTCAACAGAAAACTGAACTGATTAACATGGTTTGCACGTGACATCATCGCACTATATGCGAGTGGTCGGAGATTTCTTTTTGCTGAGAAAATCAGATCCCGAGGTGCAAAATGTACGCCGGAAAAGGTTCGCGCCCAGTGCAACCCATGTATTCAGAAACAAACATTATTCTTGCCTGGTGCAGCGTCGTGAGGAACGGCGCGAGCGTCTGGCACACCGAAAACGCGCTTTCTGGCAGGAATGATTTCGTTAACGAAGTAGTTTTGCAGGATCACGCTGTCTGCTCTGTGCCGAAGATGCGGAGCAGAGGAACCTTTACAACACAGTAGATTTTTAACCCCCCCCTCCTTTTTTTTGATTTGACGATGCACCTTCAGAAAATACCTTTTATTTCTAAGGGACTCCCTTCTTTGTTTGGGGTGCCAATTTGACAATTATATTTCTGTCATTTGTTACCAGTAATTCTCCATTTCGTTTATTTTGCATCTAAAAACTGTGAAGTTTAAACAAAATCTGCGAGAATTTTGAGCGGCTGCCGACTTTCGGCTGTCCCTCAAAGGACACTAGAATCTTTCTTTTTCAGGTATCTCTGCCATACACACTTGTAGTTCCATTTATCGTCAGATTAATAAGCCATATGTAGTCTTTTCAATGCTCCTATTCTCGTGGACAACTTTCTCAGGCAGTTCAGCAACAACGAAAACATGTTCTAGTGCCTCAATGATGTGTACATGTAAAATAGTTCATGCAACAGTTTTTACATTTTCAGTAAATACCACTAAGAGGTAATCCCTGACGTTGATAGCTTGCAAAACACCCATTAGTTTTCGTCTCTGCTCAATGGCAGAAGCAGAAAAAAATAAAGGGAAGAAACAGCTTTCCCCTCCTCAACTCGCTATTAGAACTGGCGGCAATGTGATCTGACGCTAATTGTATACCACCAGTGTTCATCATAGTCATGCGCTGGGTTTGGCAAGGAATAAAGCATGCGTTGAGATTTAGGCTTTATTAGAGTTCGGCTATTCTCATCTTTGATTGAACACGAGTCAACACGAATGTATGGCGATGCTGATTGTCAAGAACCCGAGCACTCGGCTCAGGCTCATGACAACCGAGTACGCCACGGTGTCGCACGACTCGCGGTGAAAAGTAGTGATGGCTAATGTCCCCGAATAAAAAAGGTAGCGACATCTTTTCCCTTCTCCTTTGACGTGCACACCTTTTATCTTTATGTTTTGCTTTTTTACACCCGCGCGTCGACTGTAGCGCCGCCTAGAGTAACTAAATAAAGCTACGCTTTCAGAGTACCGAAACTGTCAAACTTCGCGTCTGAAGTGCGTCAGGCGCCGCCATCGTTGTTCCGCGTGCAGATGGAGGAGGGACTGTAGCTGGAGCCAAGCCGAGCTGTAGCCGTCGGCTGCGCCAGCTGCCGCGGCCGCAACTGTGGCAGCGAATCAAAGTCGTGTTGTTTGTATCTCGACGTAACACAGAAAACGCGCGTGCTGAGTGACGGACTTCAGCCTGCGCTCGCAGTAAACACCAAACAGCAGCAGCCAGAGGATCGCTGGACCCGAAGATGGTGGCGTTGAAAAAACGCGATGATGATGATAGCGACTCACGTGACTGCCGACGTTCAATGACGCCTTCAGCGAACCAGAATATTGTTGAATAGAGCGACTGTATTGTCGGCAAAATGCCAAAGAAAAGGAATGCGGTACTCTGAAAGCGTAGCTTACTAAGTGACTCTAGCGCCGCCTGGTTTGGACCAAGATAGAACACGGCCATCCTATACTTGATTCAGAGCGCAGTCAAAGGCTGAAAGACAAGCAAATACATACACACAGGCTAAAAGCGCACTGTCACTGTCTACCAGCCTCTAAGGATGTGCTCAAAAAAGACGATGAGACCATGACTTTGCACAGTCGCTGTTATTTGATTGGCGACATGAGCTCATTGTATGCACTGCACTCCGACAGCATAGACATTCCCTCTCCCTCCTCTTCTGACGCGCACACCTTTTATCTTTATGTTTTGCTGTTTTACACCCTCGCGTCGACGGTAGGGCCGCCTGGTTTGGCCCAAGATAGCAGGCGTCATTCTTCAAAGGATGTCGCTATTTTTCTATATAAATGGGCTTTAGTGATGGCATGTGACGTCACGGTGTCAACAACGCTAATACATCTATATTCCGTTGCAACTCAAGAAGGTAGGGCGAGGGAAAAGAAAGCCGGGGAGTTAGAAGCAGACGAAACGTTGGAGAAGAGAAGGGAAATTGACGTTCGGAATTGAAGTCGACTTGACGCGGTGAGTAATGCGACTACGCCATGGGGTCACGTGGACGTGACATTATTTGACAGAATGTCTTGAAACCATGACGTCACGTGACCACACGATTAATCGTAGTGCGAATTCAAAACCGCCACGAAATCCGACAATTCCTTATAGATTTCAATTCGGTTTATGACAATGTGATCACTACATAGAAATGCAGCTGCCAATTTTTACTTCTCAAACACTCATTTTGTAATAAAAAAAATTACCGTGAACCGTTTTGAACCGGTTACCGTTATATTTTTTCCGGTTCAGTTCCGGTTCAGTTCCAAGATGGCGGCGAAGATTTCGGTTCGGTTCGGTTCAGTTCCGGTTTGGCTAAAAATAATGGTTCTGTTCCGGTTTTCGGTTCGGTTCGGTTCCGGTTCGACACTCTGGTTAGAACACTGCTGCTCTCCGACCGGCTTGTTCTCTTTCTATGTTCTACGTTAGGGACGGAAGAAATATTCTCGAATCATGAAACATTGGAAAGAAGGCGCCTTCTGTAGCTCAGCCGTTTTTTGTGGAGCCGCTGCTTTTCACATTCAACGAGTCGTTTGGCTCGCATTTCAAGCGTATCCTTTGGTATGTCAAAGAGTGTGACAGCAGTACGAAGGGAGTGACGTTGTTGCTTGACACTTTCAAAAGTTTTGTTCATGTCACTTTCGCACTATGAAGCCATTGTTTTTTGTTTTATTTTTACACTTTCGGATCCTCGTAGTCACCGGGAGAATAAAGAACATGGCTCAGGAGCAACCAGGAGACTGGCGTGTTATTGGCATGTGCGCCATCGATGGCCAGAATGTCACATTTTGCCCCGCGCGAATCTTGTTACGTAAATCATTATTTTGGTAAAATAAGCAACCACAAATTGCTCAAATTTGGTCCGCGTGTAGCTAATAAAGCATGTCAATAAAATTAAAGTTTACCTTGGGGGAATACTGGGTGCCAACCGGGGTTCAGGTCTCGAAGCGAGACTTCGTGCTGAATGTTATTCTTTTGGCGGAAAGTTGGGGGGGGGGGGGGGGGTAAACCCGTCAACCTGAACTCCGCATTTGATTTCTCTGAAACACTCTTGCCGATAGTTCTCAATTTTCACACATGCAGAGTGTACAGGTCGCATCACATTTATGTGAACCTTGAACGTACTCCAATTGCTTGTCTTGGAGATGGATGACGCTAAACATAAACTTGCGCAATTTGCCCCGCGTCTTATTTTACCCCAGCTTACTCTAACTGAAACATTACCTTTATTTTGAATAACTAAAAGTTATTTCGCATATTTCAATCGAGTCTTTGACTTATTGCGACCATTAGCCTCCTATATTGTTTTCCTCCGGCCGTTTAACTCACATACACCTATCGGATTAATGTACCTTTCAAGGTTTTTTAAAGCAAATTGTAGACGAAGTAAAGACAGCCTGTGACGACCATTTTTGAAAATATTAGCTATTTTTCCTTAGTTCCTGCATTTAAACACACACAGAATGGCGGCCATCTTTACCATTGAAGTCCCATAATGCATGAAATGCAGTATTTAAAAAGAAACCATTTACATTTATCTGAAATAACTTTTTACTGACAGTCTCCGCGTTTGTTACATGTTTAACTGTTTCTTTATTAATTTACCGGATGAAGTTGTTCAGGGAATGTGAATTGGTGGAGAGGTTGCATGATGTAAATTTTCTCGCTAAATTTAGACGACGAGAAGCTGAATTTGTATTTAGGTCCCGTGACGTGACGTCACGTGATGTCGATTCCCGCAAAACTTGGCGGGGAAACTGAATATGCGAATACATCACGTGACGTTAATTTCACCTCTAAATCTAGTCAGGAAACTGAATCGGTGTATAGAGGCCAAGTGACGTCAGATTTCCCGCAAAATTTAGCGAGGAAGGAACAAAGGAATTGACGTGTATTGAAAGTCGAGAGCCGTACACGAGTTTACATCCAAAAATCCTAACGTAACATCCTAACGCCGGTAGCTGGAAGCCTGGGCGATCTTCAAAGGACTCCCGTTGGGGACGATGGTTCTGATGGTAATTGTGAAGCCGACGAGGAAAGATCCTGCGCGGCAGCAACTCGGAGTGTCGGAGGGGAGTAGTCGTCTAAATCCTGCGCTCCACCTGGCACACATAGTCCAAGAAAGTTATCAAACTCCTGGCCCTGCGTTCCGCATCACTGGTCAACCGTGCCCACTCCGCCATTAACGCTGGTCTTTTCGTTACTGGCAGACGCTCAATGACGGTCCGTCGAAGTGCTGATATGGGTGCGCACTCCCAGACTTCGTAGGAGAGTGTGGGGATAACTCCTGACGCCTTGCAACGCTGGCAGCCCGGATCAGGCGGGACGACGTAAGGCTCGTTTCTCCTGAGAGTGCTGAATTCGATAATATAGACCACTGGCGGGGTGATCGCCGCATTCGTCCGGATCCAGTGGAGGGCAGGGTGTCGAACCGGAACCGAACGGAACACCGGAACTGAACCGTTATTTTTAGCCGAACCGGAACTGAACCGAACCGAAATCTTCGCCGCCATCTTGGAACTGAACCGGAACCGAAGCGAAAAAATATATAACGGTAACCGGTTCAAAACGGTTCAAGATATTTTCTTTCTTTTTTGTTAGTATCACAAAATGAATATATTGGGATAAATAATTGGCAGCTGTATTTCTATCTATTGATCAAATCGTCATATACAGAATTGTAATTAATGTATGACAAATTGTGGGTTTCCGTGGCGCTTTTGCATCAGCACTATGATTAAGCATGTGTCACGTTGTCACGTGACGTCATGGTGTGAATACATGCTGTCAAGTAATGTCACGTGACCCCATGAGGTCACGTAACTCACTGCATCAAATAGATCTAAATTGAGGAAGTCACTAGATATGTTAACCTTGTTGACAGCGTGACGTTACATGACATCACGATTTTGCACCGAGAGTCGCGTGACACCGTGACGTAAGCGATTTTCATAACCCCGAGTCGAGTGCTCGGGTTCATGACAACCAGCATCACCGAACATTCGGGTAACGGATCATGTTCAATTAAATATGATAATAGCCCAAGTCTAAAAATATCTGAAGCTCAGCCCAAGCTTTCGCTCTCCAGATCCTAGCGCATGACTATGATGAACACTCACGGTATATAATCAGCGTCATATCACGTGGCCGCTTGTTCAAATTGCGAGTTGAGGAGGGGATCGACAGCTGTCTCTTTCTTTTTCTTTTATTTTTTCTGCATTTCCTATTACGCAGAGGGGAAAATTAATAGATGTTTTCGCAAGCTATCAACGTCAGGGGTTACTTCTTAACAGTATTTACTGAAAGTACAAAAAAAATGTTGCACGACCAATTTTACATTATTGAGGCGCCCAAACATTTTTTCGTTGTTGCTGAACTGCATCAGAAAAATGTCCCCAAGAATAGAAGTATTGAAATGACTAAATGCGACGTATTAATATGACGTTACATAGAACTAGATGTACGTACAAGAAAAATACTTGAAAAAAAACAGAAAAAAGAAAAGATCCTAGTGGCCTTAGAGGGACAGCTGAACGCTGGCAGTCGCTCTAAGTCTCACACGAGTGTCGTAATCAAGTTATTGCCCAAGTTTCGGACACCTCTGTATTTTGCTGAAAGGAACCATAAAATGATTTTTATACATTCACTAAATACTGCTCAAAATCACCCCCTAACGTTAATAACTGAATAAACCTGGCTTTGCTCTTCTTTCAAGGCAATGGCAGTCGCCAAACAATTAGGCAAATATGAGCATCGTTCATCCTCTCAACTCGGATCCAGAAGCGGCAACGTGCCTGGTGCCTATCCTATGCCGCCAACGTTAATCATGACCCCCGCGCCATACTTTGGGTAGTAATTTAATTACTGTAATTGAATTACTGTAATTTACCTACTTTTCTTGGTAATTTGTAATTGCAATTAATTACTTTTGGCTAAAAGGAATTGTAATTGTATTTTATTTACTTTCTAGCGTCAGTAATTGCAAAATTTCAGGCACAGTTACAATTACTTTTGCAAAACTTTGCGGCGCCGAAAGAACCTCTCTGAAGGCCTCAGCGCTCTGCACAAGCGGCTTAGCTCTCGGTGAAACACTCACACACAGACACAAACTCACACACACGAACAACATAAATATCGTTGCATTGTTTTTTTGTTTTGTTGCTTACACTGCGGTCTGAGAGACAATCCTCTTTGGAGCCTACCTCAACGGCACCGTGTTGCGCCGTCTGCGTGTACGAGCAGAAAACAATAGCGTAAACATGCCAAGGTATTGGAAGAAAAAAAATTGACCTTCAGCTTTCAGTCGAGGTTGGGAATTTTAATTGTCTATGAAGTTGTTTTTCTTTCTTTTTGCCAGTTTTTTTACGTCCCTCTTCCAGTAATGTCGCATATGTATATATTAGTAGTATTTTCAAGCTTATTGCCTGTTGGTTTTACTTTAGATATTATTTGCATAAGCATTCTGGAGACTGACCTCGCACCTGTGAATATTGTCACCAATGATTCGGGAGCACCGATTCGGTACTTTATTTCCGAGTCATTATAATTTGAACTCAATGTAAATAATTTGCAATACCATGATGTTTGTATGTGAATGTGGTCGTATTAGCGCGTGTGGATTTTACTTTTGTATTAACACTTGTAAAGTATTCCTATATGACTAATTGTCACATTTTTATTTGCCTGGCTAACAAAAGTCTGTCAACCCAATTTTTTCTTTAGTGATGTGACGTCTTCCGGCATATCAACTAATTTATTATTATTTATTAAAAATATAAGAACGTAGTACTTCATTGCCCCATACTGTCAAGTTCTATCATGAATTTAACAAAATTCATGAAAAGAAAGTACAACACGTGAACATTGAAGTAAGGAATGAACAAATACATTTCATTCTATACAGAACTCGTTTAAAGTTATATGGCCCAAGTCGGGTTGCTCTCAGAAATAAGTAATTGTAGAGTAATTGCATTACTTTTTAAAAGTAACTTGTAATTGTTAATAATTACTTTTCACGTAGTAGTAATTGTAGTTGTAGTTAAACTACTTTTGAAGCGAAGTAATTGTAATTGTAATTAAATTACAATTTGGAAGTAATTTAGCCATGTATGCCCCGGTTGGAAAGGAAGAAAACGCTTGCTGAGCTCCAGGCATTATTAGAGTTCGGCTATTCTCGTCACCGCAGTAATTGGACACAAGCCACTGCACAAGTGTCCACCGAGGCATTGATTGTTACGAGCCGATGTACAATGCTCACGCAGTTCTCGTGTCCAATCAATGAGCCGCGCTCGACTGTCGTCATGGGGGTGGTTCTGATCCCACAATTACGTCACCACTGTTTGCGAAAGAAAGACTCTGAAAGAAATAGTCCCTTTTGTCCTCGAAATATCACCACGACATAGAAGCTCCTGAATCAGTGGCGGCTTGTACGAGTATACCTGGGCCAGACTAGGACCAGTACGCCTCTGAAAAGTCATAAACATTCCAACCCGATATCGTTTAATGACCCCTCTAAACTTCGCAGGGTGCAAAATAAAAGCAATGGAGCGTTGCTGTTAAGGAGTGACACATAAAATTGTCGAATTAGCACATCCAAACGTAGGAGGCAATTTCTCAGAAATACAAAATAATCTCTTGAGGAACCACAAAAAAAAAAAAGAAGAAAAACAGAAGAAAAAGAAGTGCGTGTGTGTACGCGTGTGTGTGTGTGTGGGGGGGGGGCTTTTAAAGGGGCGGTGCCACGATATTCAATTGGAATGTTTTTCACTTTGCACGACCTTACTGGCCCTAGTGGGACTCAAGGTTACTGGCACGCAACGCCACTGGCCAAGAAACTCCTTTGTTGCGCTGTAATTTCAGAGACAAAAGCGATCATTTTCATTCAATCTCTCCTTTGCGAAATTCGATGACGTAAAGTGGGGATCGCAGTACACCCATATGACGATATTTGAATGCTGTTCATAGATTGGACCCGAGCATTGCGTGGGCACTCGATTTGGGCTCGTGATAATTACTAGCTCGAGAAGCATTCGGGTAGTGGCCTGCGTGCCCAATCGCTGCAACGACGACAGTAGCCGAGCCATAACAATGTCTGGAACTCAGTGCGTGTCCTGTGCTTTGCCAACCCCAGCGCGTGGCTATGATCAACATTGGCGGCATATAATCGGCTCCAGATCACGTGGCCGCTTGTTCTGGCTGCGAGTTGAGGGGTGAACGCTGCTCGTTTTTCTTTAATTTTTTACTGGGACTTCTATTGCGTGGGGTGAAAAACGAACGCGTGTTTCATAGGTCATTAACGTCAGGGATCCGTTCTAAGCGGTATTTGCGCAAAGTACAAAAATTGTTGCATCGCCCCTTTAAATACCTGGCTTTCACTGAGCTTGAACCTCCTGCAGCGTGCATTTTGCACCATTCGCAACTTTCACGACCTATAAGGGGAGCACTGGTGCCTATCAAAATGGCTGTCATCTGGATGATCGTCGTAGAACAGCAGTGCGAGGTCGGGTCCGCGACGCGTGAGTAATTCTAGTTTTGCTATATACGAGCAGTATTAGAGCCTTAGTTTATTTTTTTCACGTTAGGAAGGTGTTGGCAAGCACCTTTATTGTGAAGCCGATCATCCAGGAGCTAGGGAGCGCGTTTCTCACACCGTGGTACCACCATCGCTGAAAGTTGCGAATGGACCTTTTTCACATACCTACGGCACCAGGCGGTGGCTGCACGAACTAAAAATCGAGGAAGGGACCAACCTGTGCTACCAATCGATAATGGGAGCTACGCTACCAGTTTCTTCGTTCTCTGAGCAGCGGGGCGTGCCCAACGCGCCGTCCAAGTGGGGCATCCGTGGCGTCCACTTAAACGTCGTGTTATTCTTTCCATCCGCTTTCTTTTTTTGCGTAACACAATTATATGTATGCTGCAATTACGTTTGCTACTCGCTGATCTACAGCCTCCTTCCGAATTTCCTCGATTTTTGGTGCCAATTTCCGCCGCTTGGCATCGGGTGCTCGCGCGTGCGCAGAACGCTTCTCGGAAAAGGTCCATTGAATTTGATTTTCTCAGCAAGAAGTAATCACAATCACCACCAGCCTTTAGTGTGATGACGTCGCGTGCATACCATGTTAAACAGTTCACCTTGCTGGTGAAATGCGATGTTCGCAACACTAGCAATAGATGTTTTAATTGTAAAGTAGTGTGGTATTTATAGCAGTCTCGCCGTGATATATGCGGCAGCCTAGAGAAATGTTAGAGCGCATGGCTATTGAAGCATAGTGTTGTAAAGTGAGGGCCCAAAACAAGTGCAGGTGAAACCGCATATAACATTAGCCTCTCGAGGCAGTATTTCACGAAGTTTCGAGCTCATGCAAGCTGATGAAATGTGATTTATATTACGATTTTAACAATCATTGTCTCTCCTTCGCGCTATTTATGTAAAATTAGGAATTTCATTGCATGACTCTTTGTGCATCTCTTTTTGCAGTTCGGCGTTTTGTAAGGGAATATTTAGAAAAATACCATTAATTATCTCTCGCTTTTTGCACATTTCGTGTATTTGCCTTCCGATCTATCATGTGAGCACAGAGTCCTTTTTGGCGTACCTTGCAACCCGATGTTTCACACTGCCCATCAGCGAACAAAAACACGTTTACGAAGACTCAACAGCTCGCGTAGTTTCGAGTATCGTCCTTCCGTGTCGGTTTCAAGCGGTTAGGTGAGCTTTATCATGTAAAATGTATTGATCATTATAAACATACATGTAATTACAGGCCGACCACCCTAAAGTAATGCCCCCCCTCCCACAATTATCTGAAAGGTGTTCTGCCAATCTTTTCCGGCGTTTTTATCCTCGACAGGCACGTTGTAAGTGATTTGGGACAGCCTTACTCACATTTTTGATTTTGAAGCCAATTTAAATAACTAAGTGTTCCTCACGCATATAACTTCTCAAACATATATAAGCCTGTTATTGCCTCTTTTATGTTGGGAACATAAGTTTTATGTGCCTGTGGGCTGGAAAAAACGAAGTACACTGGGGCGCGCGGCTGAACTATGACGATTACGCACGCAAACCGTCAGAAATTGTCCAATTAAGTAGCTGCCATGTCGAGTAGAACATAAAATACTACTTCGTTTTACTTAACAAAAAAGAATATTGGAGGACGCTTAAGCTTCGCCTTTAAAGGTGGAATGAGATAGCGTTAACAGGTCTCGTTTGAATGCCTTCTTATTCGCCGTGCAAGCGTGCCTCGCGTGACCTACTCAGGAGCGTGTCTGACTCGCAACCGAAGAGTCGTAAGCTTGAATCCCGCCTAAAATTCCTAATTTTTGTTTTCTTTAAAGCAAAGGAAAATATTTATAAAGTGAAATCATTTGAAACATACAGCGACCTTTAATTCGCATTACATGTCATGTTTTAATCACTTTCATTCCATGCGTGATGTCACGTTTCACGTGAGCATTGTGGGTTGTTTGACATTCCTGCGCGAGAGCATTTAGCTGTGACGTCAGGACCCTATCGACCAATCAGGATTTTCCAGACGCCACCGACATCGGCTTTTCTGCGACATGAGCTCCATAACGCTATCGCATTAAAATCATCAGATAGCAAGGTGATGCTTATTTGCCAACTAAATTGACCGGCATCTTGTCGAAAACGAAGCACAACAGGCAGGCTTTGCCAACTTATCCTGTATAAGATAATGTTCACTTTCACTTGGGCAAGCGCTATTTAAGGCCAGATTCGATCTGGGTGTGAAGGTGCGTATAGATTAGAGTGAACAATTTTGATTACTCCTTTCTGCATGATTAGCCGCATGCATCACGGTGCTTAGTGTAAACAATGTTTTGTTAGAAAAACAAGCGTTGTGATTGCCGCTCGGTGCTTCTACGAAAGGTAGACTGAGAGGGATTGTCCTAAAACATTCGTGACATTTTGAAAATTTCATCGCTTTTAGCTCAGTTGTTTCGTCCTTATATATGTATTGTGCAACGATTTCCTAAACCATATTTCATGATATATATGGCCACGAGGTGCCATTTCATGATTTTATGTGCTGTAATTAATTCATCAGTTGAAGGACACATTCACTATTGATCTTTTAATACTGCGGCACAAAGATGTACCAATCACGGGTATTTTATGCGACCTACCCCACTTCGCGACAACATTTTATACCGTGTAATTTGAATTTTAGAATTTTACTCAAAACACGAAGAACGGACAGGAAAAAACAGTATCATTCTAAATTACAAGCTGATCTATATACAGGTATATACCACCAAGCTCAACTCTTTACTGTTGTACTTAAACATTTTGATTCAGATAAAATATATGTCACTGGTAAACAAAGGGATGTTGAGTCGTATGAACACGACGTTGTGTACGTTAATGTAGATTTTCATCTACTGTTGCGTCGAAATTAAATAACTGATTTTTATATCTTGGAACCTGAAAACAAAAGTGACTTGCACGGACGATGGAAGAATCTGTATAGTTAATCCTTTCACGGCGTAAATAATGTCTAATGCGAGAACAACGCGGAAAATATATTCTCAATTTAGCAGTTCAAACCGGTTCGAACCGGTTCGAACCGGTTCGAACTGTTATCTTTTATGACCTGGAACTGAACCCGAACCGAACAGAAAGCCGTGAACCCGAACCGGAACCGAACCGATAAAAATTTCGGTTCGACACTCTGGTGGAGGGTGACGGTTTCCGCCGCCGAAAGGAGTCATCTCGGATGGGATTGTACGTTGGCTGCAAGGAGTCTTGGAACTCCCGTTGCCTTCACAACCGTGCCCTCCTCATTTCTTCTCACAAGTCCTATCCTTCAAGGCCGTTATGTCTTCCGGTGTCGTCGTCATTGGATGTGGGTTACCCCTGGATTGGGGGCTGAGAGGTGGGCCGGTTTCGAGCTGCATAGCACAGTATGCTCCTCGCCGCCCCGTGGGCGATCTCGTTTTCTGGGATCACCTGGCGTGCGGTAACCACCTGATGTCGAAGGTCAGTCCAAGGAAACTTTGCAACCACGCGTCCGGGGCGTACAGTTCGTCGGTGGTGGGACTAAATGTCGTCCTATGTTTTGTGAGGTCTCTATGTGTTGACTGTGAGTCCGTGTAGATGATCACCTTGCAGTTTTTTGCTCCTACTTGTGCGGCGATCTGCATTCTGATATGAACTTCCTTGGTCTCTTTTATTGAGCAAGGAAACTGAGTAGTGTTACGCCACGTGACGTCAATTTCCCCGCTAATAATAACTTGAAGACTACATTGTGTTCTAGGTCATGTGTCGTTAATTATCCCGCAAATCTTAGCAGGGAAATGCACGGAGGTACGGACGGACTGATACATTTCTGTTAGAAAGCATTGTATTTATTAAAAGGTAATGCTTCTTACAGGTCAAACAACATCCACTAAAGGCTCATTCACACGCTTGTGTTTACTACAACCGACTTCAGCACGACCGGCTTTTAAGCCTCTTGAGACGGCTTACGACCGGCTGCGCTTCTGCTAGGCTGGTCGTCGGCCGTCACGAAAGGTTAAAAAAAACAGTTTTTAGCCTTTCCTATCCAAAGAAGTCGCAATTGCGTGAACGGGTTTTTAGCCAGATACAAAATCAGACAAAGCGAAACCTGAGTTTTAAATTGTTTTGTTTTGTTTTAGTAACAATACATAGGACGTAATATATACAGATAGAACACTTCAGACACCGCACCGTTGGTTTGAGTGAAACAAGACCAAAATCCCGCACGTTTAGAATCTGCGATTATACCGTTGCCGTGCTTTCTGTTTATGCTCCTGCGTATCGTATGGAAGCCTAAATTAGCGTGGTCTGGTACGCTGGCTATACCTTAAAGGGATTACAACGTTCGAGAATATATGCTCATACTATTGTGGCGACGCTGCCATTTCGACAACGAGCACTTTGCGACCAGCCACAACTTCATATGGTCACTGAAAACTAAAACATTCATTATACAAACGCCCCCAACTCCTTAATTTAAGATATGTAGTAGTTCTTCCTCCACATCAGCCTAGATCGCGAATATAGTTTTAATTAGTAGCGCATTCTAGCTGCTATGACTTAGTCGCACGCCTGACTCAAACTGGTGCTTACATTTAATTGTCTTTCAAAGTTTCACTTTCCTCGTATAAGGTGATCAGACACGCCTGCATTAAGGTATGAAAACTGCTCAACGCAACACTTACATAAGACTGTCACGATGTTATAATTTATTTGTTCAACCTTAGCGCAGAGCGAAAATCCTTTAGCATCCATAAACTCGGGGCCACGCGGGTACACACTGGGGGATACTAGATTATCTGCTTTTGAATAGGCAGCAAAACAAAACAAACATTGTTGATTGCATGTCCAGATAGTTGCACATCTGGACGCTAACTGAATGAGAAAGGCTTTGCTCTTAGGGTTCTTTTCAACAATCGCCAAATTTATATTTTATTTGGTTTCTGTAGCTGAAAGCAGTTTAAGAAAATGTTGCGTTTCTAACCCATATCATCTAAATTTCGTCTAATTTAAATGAAACTTACATGATATAAATCACTTCATCTAGGACATGTTACTTTTTAAGTTTTTATCATTAGATGTGTGTTTTAATGGCTGCCTGTGTTTTATTTAAAGAACTATAGCCAAACCGGCGCAACTAGAACCATGAAATATTTTATGATTTTAAATCACGACTTAAATGCATCTTGACTTTTGTTCTTCACCCTCGCTGAAATATATACAAGGTTTTTTTTTTAACTGCACCAAATTTTTAAATAAAGGGGGTAAGAGTTTCATGAATGCGGGTTTCACTGCGTGTTTATATGGCTTGGCGGACATTAGATGGGAATATAACCATCACTATTATCAAACTAATTAACCAAAAGCCGTTAATCAACTTTTAATTATTGTGATTAGGATATATGTTTATATAACAAACTTTGAGGCAGTCATATGCCAAGACTGTTCCATTTTGTAGAATTCGCGTAATATGCGCCTGTGTTCCAAGATATCTACCCCCAAATTTTTTACCTAATCCGACTTTTTATCCACTCAATTCGGCAGACCCACGAAAGTGGCCACTATACCGAACTTTGCTACATTAGCCGGATAAAAGTGCAAAATTTGTGAACGAATATAGGGGTACACAAGCTGGTTACGTAGAATTCTACAAAATGGAACATTCTTGGCATATGACTGCCTCAAAGTTCGCAATATAAACATATATCCTAATTACAGTAATTAAAAAGTTAATTAACGAATTTTTAGTTAATTAGTCTGATAATATTGATGGTTATATTCCCATCTAATATCCCGCTCAGGCCATATAAACACGCAGTGAGAACCGCATTCATGAAACTTTTCCCCCCTTTATATAAAAATTTGGTGCAGCTAAAAAAAAACACTCTGTATTTTAGTGATACACTGCATAAGGTAAGACGGCGAAAACAAGAAATAATATCTTACAAAACATAGAAACATAAAAACGTGATCACTCTATTTACTGATCACCACTGCAGAGCACGAAACTGAAAAGTAGACAAGTTAGTACACATTGCACACAAATAAATTTGATCGTATCGCCAACTTTGAAGGACAAAAATAAACTCAATATATAAGAAAACAAACCTTCGAACATATTTTTAAAAATTATATGATTTGTGTGATACTCTTGTAGATAAGGTTCAGAATGCTCCAGAAGCGCAAACTCCAGTCAAGTCTAAAATAAGCAACCGTTTCATTCTCACTGACCTCCTTTGACTTATTCTAATAACTGGAAAAAAATGTAATTTGTAACTATACCAGGGCCAACTTTGAAGGTATTAATATCGAATTGAGTGTCTGTTCTCATACATATTTGGAGAATTTCTGGGACTGATTCAAAATCAGTTAGGAACTTTTTACAAATAAAATATGTTCACTTACAGAAAAATATATTATTTTAAATACAATAACTGGAAATTCTCAGTCTCCATGGTTCAACAGAGCACTACTAGGATTACCAAATAAAAAAGTGAAAGCCGTTTACAACTCTGTGTAATGCCGAATTAGAGCGCAGCTCTTGAGGAGGAGGATGGGAAGGTACAGAGAGGGGGCTATTCCCCTCCTCCTCTCCTGCTCGCCTCCCATTTAGGGGACAATTTTCCGCTAAATTTAGCGGAAAAATTCACCGCTAAATTTAGTGGAAAAATTCACCGCTAAGTTTAGCGGGAAATTTTTCCGCTAGATTTAGCGGAAAAATGTTTCCGCTAAATTTAGCTGTCAATTTTTCCGCTAAATTTAGCGTGCAATTTTTTCCGCTAAATTGAGCGGGGAAAATCTTACGCTAAACTTAGCGGGGAAATTTTTCCGCTAAATATTAGCGGGGAATTTTTTCCGCTAAATTTAGCGGGAACAATTTTTCATTAAATTTAGCGGTGAAGTTTTTTCTGCTAAATTTAGGGAGGGAGGTTTTCTGCTAAATTTAGCGGGAAAAATTTCCCGCTTAATTTAGCGGGGAAATTTACCCATCATGCACCGCGCGGTTACGCCAACGCCGCTCAAGTCGGAAACGGGCGCCTAAGAGCTGCGCTCTAAAAGAAACGCCTTCTTATACCCACCAGTGGTCCATTCTTTCCAGTTTGCTGGCACAAATATTATTTTGCTGCCGAGGACTACAAAACAGCTGTAAAAAATGGAAAAACAACTTGTTTACACAAACTATGTTATGAATGCTAAAAAGCAATATACGACGCTTTTGTAACATAATATCTTGTCACGATAAGCAATTTACTATTTAATTCTTAACAGATGATGCAACTCACATTAGTGAATGCCTGTGTGCGTCAATTTTTAATAAAGTATTCATCAAATTGTTCTCAAGCTCCTCTAGCACTAGCAGATACCCCTTATCTTGTTTCCAGTCTTGCATTGATAGACACTCTCGTTATCAACCCAGGCGACATCTTAAATATCATAAACAGTTTTAAGTGGACTTTTGCAACTGGTGGCGACAAAATTAACTCAACAATTTTTTTAATTAAGGTATGAACACTTTTTTTCAACCCTGCAAGTATATTTAAACAGACGCTCGGTACAGCTGTTCTGCCTGGCAATTAGAAAATTGATAATGAAATTCCCCTTCGTGTGGCTGTTAAAAAGGACTCTCCACTCAACTACAGGCCCATCTCACGAACGAGCATTCCTCGCAGATATATTTAACCCGGCCACCATCCATTCATACTTACTGGGTTTCTGAAATCGTACTCATTTTTTCTGCTGCTGAAAACAGGTTTAGGAAAACTGTTTCATGCGAAACGTCACTACTCCTCATTACTAATAATTTTCATGCTGCTTTTGATCAGGAACTGCAGATGGACTGCATTTTTTTCTTCAAAAGTATTTGATAAGGTATTATATAAGCTCCTTTTATATAAACTAAACTTGCTTAACATTGATCGTAAGGTGCTTAAATAAATGCTTTTTAACAGATCGCTCTCGATTTGTACATTGTAATTGTTTAAGCTCTTTTTTAATTTATATTTCCTTCGGAGAACCCCAAGGGTCCGTCCTAGGCCTTTTACTCTTTGTAGTCTATATCAATGACTTGCCGAGTATTGTTTTCTTCATCCTCGAAGATAAGATTATTGGCTGACGATTGGGTTATTTATTGAATAATATCTAATTAATATGATTCCCAACAGCAACAGCATGATCTGTATTTTTCACTTCTGTAAACTTTGGTCTATAGAACCAAAAATGAACAAATGTTAACTAATGCGAATGACCCAAAAGGCGGCTTGTAGTGCTATTTCTCGGCTTAAAAGCATACCATTACAACTTGTAGAATCTTACAAGTACCTCGGTGTAATCCTAAGCTGCGATCTTAACAGGAACATGTATTTTTCTCACATAATTAATAGTTCTAATCGAATGTTTGGTTATCTTAATCGTACATTCTTTCTAACACTTGTATCTTTAAAACTACTTATAGATAAAAGATTAGTCAGATCAAAGCTCAAATCTGCAGCTTTCATCTAGAATTGTTGACCGAATGATATTACTAAAAATTTGAGGCTGAAAAAAATAGATCTGTGCGTTTCATTTTTATGAACTATCGTCGAACCGCTAGTTCAAAGAAGAACTCCTTACTCCTAGATAGTCTCGAACATCAGCAGAGAATCTTTAGCATGTGTACTTCGCCAAATATTCTATCACAACGCCATACTAAGAGATCAGCTAGTAACCCCAGCATTCTTTTGTTTCTTCTCGCCCCGACCCTCTCAACAAGGTTGGCGTCCCGATTTTATCGAAATAACACATTTTAAGCATCCTTTTTCTTAAGAGTGTCAAATGACTGGAATCATTTATCTTCATCCATCACACCAACTGTGGAAATAGTACTCTTGTTTGTTCGAGTTTAACCTTCGTTCATATTACTTTTATGGTTTCATTTGTCACCACACCCCTCTGCAGTGCGTTTGGCCCAAATGTTAACAACAAATAAATAAAAAACAAGAAAAACATTCGCGAACATCTTCCTCTTCCTCAATGAAACGCCATCGCGGTCCGTCGGCGCCAAAGTCAGCAATTGGACCCGAAACCGATGCTGAGCGTCCTTCGACTCGCTGATTGGACATGAGGCCCGGCGGAATGATGACGCAGCACTCGTGTCCCATCCTTGTCTTCACCGAGCCTCGCAGCGATTAATTTCGAAATTCCAGTGCACAGGTTTTGATTACACTATAGGTCGTGTTCCTCCAACGCGAGCCTCTGCTCTCGGTAGCACTTTGAGTTCTTGCGAGTACGCCCATCCGAGGCACGACGGAACGCAACAATAAAAACAAAACTCCCAAAGTTTTTCGTTTTGTTTTTAATAGCATTTAAAAAAAAGGGGATTTCTCTCCACTTTTCTCAAGCTGGTTACCATACCTATCCGGAGACCAAGTCGTCTGCTTCTTGCACAAGAGTGGCCGTAACGTCAGCACGACGTCGAGCTCTGATTGGCTCTGATTGAAAAGATAGTGGGGAGACCTAAATGATAGATGCTTTGAGGTCTACCCACTGCTTTTTCTTCTCAATCATTTAATAAGAGCTCGACGTGCTGGCATCATCGCAACCCTTATGCTAGAAGCAAACGAACTTGCACCCCGCATAGATGGTGTTGTGTAAAGCGTTCAGGGAAACTCCTCCCACCTCTCTCCACTTTAGCAGTGCGATGACCGGAGGGGAAATCGCCTCCTCTCCAGCATTCGTGGGAAAGAGAGAGAGAGTAGCTTTATCGAAACTCTTCACCTGTCACTGATCAAGGTAACGCACCATGTCCGAGCGGAGCCGACATTAGGATCAGATGGAGCGCCAATCAAGCCGTGTCAAAAAGCGTCGTCATGACGCTCGTCTTTTTTTTTTTTTTTGCTATCACTGGCCAGATCAATCAGGCGCTGAGAAAAGTGCAGCATCATGGAGCATGATTGTGTTTAGCGGGAAATAGCGAAGGCACAAAGACGACCGCACGACCGCAATAACGATGCACTTTTGGAGTTGTTTGATGGGTTCCATCGGAGTGTAGCTTCGGCTGTGCTTAGGCGAAAGGTGAGACGAAACATACGAATATTTGAAATGTAGGAAAGGGGAGCTGGGCGAGATTCAATCTCATCCCCGTTCCCCTCTTTCACCCATCGTTCTTACTCATACTGCTAGCGCTCGTAAACTGGCGCCTAATTGTCAAACTGAGCCCTAAACTTTCGGGAAACAAATTGCGCCCCAAAGCGGAAATGACTAACTAATTGTGGACACGCGACAAAAAAAAAAAGAAAAAGGAGACGTTAATGATGGAAGATTCGAAATTGCACCAAAAACGTAAGCTCGGCGAATATCGACGCTGGGTGCTCGTACGGCCAGTGGCTAAGTGGGCACCCATTTCAGCGTAATTTGGTCGTCCCCAATGCTTCCGTTTAAACTGCCGACGATTCTTGTCTCGGTCATGTTTGCCACGCGCAGAAGGTCGTTAGGTGCTGTGGCGGAACACAACGGAATACCGGAAGCCAATAGAAGTTAGGGCAACACGGTCATGCCGATTGACAGCGCCGGTAAATTTGTTTGTCAAAACAACGTGCTGTGGAGCGTTTCGCTCAAACCAGTGGGCGCTGCAAGTGCAGGGGGGCGGGGGGGGGGGGGGGCGAGCAAGAAAATGTGTATTATGAGGCCGATAAAAAAAAAATTCTGCGCCACACCTAATATTTTATAATTTAAGTTTCTGTCATGTCATTTCTATCTCATCAAAAGCAATCATTTCAAAACGCCTTTCGCGCTTCGACCCGAGGAATTCGGCCTATCCGAGCGTATGCTGCTGCCCCCCCCCCCCTCCACCTTTAAGGGTGCAGTTCGAGGTACATGTATTCCATTGCATGCATTTCACTGAACACACACGTTAGAATGATACCAAACAGGATAAGCTCCTGTCATATCACCTCGCAATCTTTGCCACGCGCCCATAGTTTGTGACAGAGAAAAACAAAAAGTTTCACTTTTAATAACTAAATTATATACAAGAACTTCAAACGACACAGAAAACCAAAATTGGCATGTTATGCCCGACTCCCAGTAGAGTGACACGAAAACAACCGACACCGACAATAATCAAATATGTACATCAAACACGCGATGCTACCTTCGGCAGGCTTTCAGTCTTTGGGCGCTTGAGTGGAAAGCACGAGTGATGCAAGCCCGCAAAAGATTCTCTGAAGTGCATGATGCTCGTGTACGAAACTTCTCGGCCTCGGCTGTTTCTAATGGTCACTCTAATGGGATTCGGGCATTACCAGTTGAATGAATCGTGAAGACTGAGCATAGATAAAGGTAGCTATTGAAGCTGAAAGGGGTTTTTAGGATTTTTACATTCTATATGACTCATTTGACTGTTCCCGGAAAAAGCATGAAATATATAATAATACCCCGTGGCATTGTAGCATAAAAACTACGACAAAACGTTTCTCGGTTCTGCTGAAGCCCATTATTACAAACGACATCACGGTCATTTTGCTCAGTTTTTTTCTACACAAAACTGAGCGCAATCGCAAAGTCTGGGGGTGCCTTTAGTCCAATCATATATAACGCAGGGGTTCCTCCTAACTTACTCGTCCCTCCCCCGCCCCTTCTTTTTTTTCCTTTTCACATACTATACGCAGAGAAAGTAAGAAAGAGCAGGAGACGGGAGGCGCGCGGGGACATCAGAACACCGAGCTCTGATTCCAACGATTGGTTGGTAAGTAGCCCTAAGGCCGGAGTCACACTGCTCATACATCACGCAAAATAATTCTGCAAACACCAGTCACATCAATATCCGTGGTTCGAATGTCGCGTGCCAAGCTTCTCTGGAACTCGTTGCCACGCGGCTTTCGAAGCGCGCATCTCGCAGTGACTCGCGTTCGAATCTGTGTGCAGACCATTTTTTGTAAGATGTATAAGCAGTGTGACCATGGCTGAAAGCGAGCTGCTTTTGTCTCCACTGCCCTTCATCGAACGCATTCGAAAGCCAAAGCCAAACGCAAGACGCCGGCGTTCCGCTTTATAAAGCACCATTGACACATTTGCAACCGAGCAAGACCAAGAGAGACAAGACCACTTTTTAAGCCCCCTGTAACGGCGTAGGACCTGCTCCGCAGCAGCGCATCTGGTCCTCCGCCGGCGCAAGAGGCTCGAAAACCGGTCTTGTCTCTCTTGGTCGTACTCGATTGCCTGTTTGTGAACGGCGCTTAACGCGTTCGACGAGGGCAGTGGAGACAAAGGCTGCTAGCTCTCGGTCTACCCACTAATCGTTTTAAGCAGAGCTCGACGTCCTGACGTCCCCGCACTCTCCTGTCTCCTCTTCTCCTCACTTTCTCGGCGCACATTGTCTGGAACGCGTCTCCGACTGGTATGTTTACCGCGTCCAAAAACTGGTCCCTCGATTCTCGATTTCCGCCCGATGACGTCATAGAAATGTCACGCTGCCACCGGCTGCGATCTTGGCGGCGCTACACAGCAACGGTGGTGAATAGGGCAAACACCTGTTCAGCTGTCTGGTCGCTCTCCACCTTGACAGTCCAAGGAAGCTACGGCAGTCAGCAATTCGGAGGCCGCGACGACAGCGACCATCGCGTTTGCTCGTACTTTTCGCCGGAACTTCTACGGCCAATCACCAGTGGCCAGATTCACGAAGAGCTTCTTAGTTTACGACAAATTAGCTAAGAAGTTCGTAAGTTAAGAACGTCGTAAGAAGAGGAGAAATCGGAATTCACGAACGCGTTCTGAAGTGAGAGGAAGAAAGCGACGTTCCCGTACGGAAAAACTAGAACTTACCGTTGCTGTTGCTATGGCGACGGCGTCTTCGGCAGCACGAACAACCAATCGGAGTGCTCGGCATGGTTGGGAGCCGTTCGGAGCACGTGGATTTTTCATAACAAACGCAGGCGGCATTTCTGCCACCGCTTGTCTGCAGACAAGCGGTGGCAGAAAGAGCCGCTCCAGTGCGCGTCGACATATCACTGCAGGAACACGAACCCCATGGGGTTCGTGTTCGTGCAGTGCTATGTCGAAGCTACCACGATTTAAACACGCCGGAATGCCGAGGCCGGGATGCGTAACCGCCTCCGTTGACTGCTACGAACTCGATTGCTACGAAGTCAACACAACTGTCATCGTTGGTAAAAGACGGTCCGTGTCAGTCGTTTGCAAAGCGACGTAGATGGAAACAAATTGCTGCGGCGTTTTTCGCGGCCTCGGAGATGCAGGAGCGAGCCGACGTTTAAAAAAGATATGTTTGAACTACGAGAGTGTCAGCAAGAGCCGCGTAATACCTGTTCACACTCGGAGTGGACGCGCGCGTTTGATCAAAGTGCTGGATTCGCGCTGTTGGACCGCGAATTGATAAGCGCTTCGGGACCGCTCCTTTACGATTGCAACTCGATGCTGACGTGACACCCGGCAAAGAAAGGTTGGACCGGCATTGCGACCCACGAACTGTTATAGCGATCGACAGTGAGGTGCAGTCGTGTCAGAATAAAAATGGAATACTAATAACAAAGTGTATATGCCGTGTTGCGAAGGTAATCCATACGGCATTTATTTGAGCTCTATATCACACAAAACAAAGAGATAGAATCGATGAGAGCCCCTTTTCGACGACAGCGTTCGTCACCGCTGCCTCGGAAAACAAGGAGATGACAAGAGGAAGAGATTGACCTCTTAATCTAAAATTGAGGCCACCGATCAAACTATAATACGGGAAGGGTTCACAATGGTTGCGCGGGCATATTCCATTCAGCACGCCAGCCGGTCGTGGGCAGACAGTCTTGGCCAAGGACCGTCAGAGCACCGCTGCATGCTGCGCGAGTCGGAGTGCCTGCTAGGTCTATCTGCTGAGCTCGCTTAGTCGGGGTCGGTGGAATCGTGGCCGTTGGAGCTTTTCCCGGGTCTTTGTGGATCCAGAATTCTTGTTCTTCGTGGTCTGTTTCAAATACGTTTTACTTTTTCTTACTGCTTGAAGTCGGGACGCGTGAGAAGCGCACGTAGAAAAATAAACATCCGTTGGTCGTCGGCGAAGAAGTAACTGAGCGACGCTGTCGGCCATGCTGATTTGATCGTAAGAAGTGCGTAAGACAGCTTCGGAGCTGTCGTAGGATTTCGTCGTAACCTGCGCAAAACTTACGAAAATTTCGTTTCGTGAATACGAGTTTGTTCTTAAGTTTTGTTTTACGTACATTTTTGGCGTAAGATCGTTTCGTGAATTTGGCCTCAGGATCGTGACATCCGGCAGCATGTACAGTCCGGCTTTTGTGAAGTCTTTTTGTTGCCGTTTCGGGACCGCTTTGGATGCATGGGCAGGATATAGGACGTTAAACACACCAGTCGGAGATGCGTTTCGTCACTGTACATATGAGCGCGCGATTACGTATGGCTTCCTAACGCTTGCGTTGAGATGCCACTCCACGTAAACTTTAGGAAGCCGTAACACACCTAAACAAAACACGACAGTTTCTTGTTTCTTTGTTTTGTACTTGTGTTTTAACGGTCACCAAATATCACGGCTTAGATTAATGCCTACTGGGACCCTGCTACCTGTATAAGAAAAAAATATGGGGATCGCTTGTTGCGTTTTGCTTTTTAAAGTGACGGTGGCCTAGCAAGAAGTGTCAGAATCGTCGCACGACAGAAGGGAGCAACTAGTCAGGATAAAGAGGGCGCGCTGCTGTCGACACTGAGATGCGTCGTTAGCTCGCGTTCCCTGCGATTCGAGTGCTTTCCTGCTCCGCGAGCAAGTATCGCGTGTGATATACGGGCCTTAAAATACTTTGTAACGGTTTAAACTAATGTTGATTTTGGACATGTGCCTAAAGTAACACAAGAATAAGCCTGCCGATGCTTTCGTCATGCTTGAGCTGCGCGTGGGACGCTATGCGGAGAGCAAGTCAGTCTGCTTCTTCCACCAGGAGTTGTGGTGACGTCAGAACGACGCCGGGCTCTGATTGGCTCTCGATTGAAAGGATAGTGGGTAGACCCCAGTGCTAGATGCCTCGAGGTCTACCCACTATTTGTTTTTTCAATCAGTAAATCAGAGCTCGGCGTTCTGACATCATCGCAACCCCTGAGCAAGAAGCAGCCGAAGTTGCGCTCCGCATACTTTCGACGCGCCGAAGCTTTTCCGAAGCTAGAAATCTGATTCTGGAAGGAGGATATGTTTATTTCACGCTCATTTATAACTGGACCCCTGAGCAATGTTGTCTGATGCCTGACAAGAAAAAAGACGGCCCGCTCGGAGTGATAATTCATTGACACTTCAGGCTCTGTGCACTCCGACGTTGAATGCAGCGAACGCATTGTAGAGCGAAACGCACGCGTTTCACTGGCCGGCGAGCAGGAACTCGATATCTGTGACCAATCAGTATCTGTGTGCGCTGCGCTACGCCGCGTTTGCTACGCTCGACGTCGGAGTATAGTACCAAGTCTTTAAGGGAGTACTCCGACATGGTCCCCGATTTGCCTGAAAATTTGCTAAACACAGAAACAAACGTCGGTGAAATAGTATCCCAAATATTCAGTAGAAATACATTTGTTCCCCTCGTTATCGAATTTAGAATCTTGGTCCTCATCGTGTTCTTTTTTGTTTTGTTTTTCACACTGAAAGCTTTTTTTACCAACAACGAAAAAGCGACGCCAGCGGCGGGCAGAGGTTCACTCTTCGAACTGTGTGATTGGTTCCCAACTGATTAGAAGCAGCTCCATGGTGTCAAATGAATGCTTTGGAAGCTCGCTCCAGTACGCGCGCTCCATCACGGAACAAATGATTGGCATAGTCCCTCTTCAGACTGCCTGATCCACTGGCGACCCGGCCGGCCACTGACGTCACGTGACTGAAAAGCGCGGGTATATTTGAATGTTGGTGTTGACATCATTTTCATTTGACGATTTCGCAATGACTGTATTGAATTTCGCGATAATAATTAGCATACTCGAAAGAATCAACGTCGCGGGGGTCAGTAAATACAGCTAGTTGAGGTAGCTCAAAACATCGCAGGAGTACCACTTTAAACTAAACTCCTTCAGAAGTAGTGAAACACGGCCCCAATTTAATGTGTCTTTATTTACATGGATTTTTAAAAAAAAGTTTGGTAGTATCCAAGGTTTTGAAAGCAGCATGAATTTACAAATCGTTTGGTAGTGACAAACTTTTCGAAAGCAGCGGAAGCAAAGCAGCGTGTTTGATGTTTTGCCATCGCGGTAGTCTGAATGCATAGGGAAATATTTCCGGGGACAACAGCACAAACGAGCGCTTCTGGCGACGCGAACAAGCCTTTCCCGTTGCGGCGTCTGCAACTGGTATTTCGAAGTCGATGAGCGCGCCACCTGTCGTCGGTATGATATACTAGCGCGCCGCCGTACACGGAGCCGGCTGCGCTGATTCTGTCACCTCCCCTTCTAACCACCGTATCATAGTGTCGCACTCTGCGCATCAATGTCTTCTTTTTCAATATCTTTAAAAATATAAGTATATGGTGCCGCGAATATTTTACCTGCATCCGCCTTTTCATAATGAACGACCATAAGCCTATTAGAAGCTTGGTTTAAGAGCTTCGAGAAACTATAGATTCTTCTTTTGAGGAATTTTCCCGAAAAAACTAACCAGAACTGACAATAATTTCAAACTGAAAGTCCTTTTGCTGATACCCTCATCTGTTGATTGAGTTGAAAAAAAAAACACATGAAAACATTCTTCTTTAGTACTAAAAGCATAATAAATGCTTTTTTTTTTTTGTTGAGAACTTTAAAAAAGTGGTTTCAGGCTGCTCGCAGGCTTCCGAGAACGTTCATTCTTTGCGAAGCCTTCGTGAGCGGCTAAGAAATAACGATCTTAGGGAGCTTACCCTCGGGAGCGAGCCAGACAAAAGCCAGCGATGATTTACTGCTGGCAGCTCTTGGGATTACCTGGCCGACCAAGGCGTGAAATTGCGGGGTCTCAGGCTCGCATCGCCGCCTTACAAAGACGCCGCCGCCGCCGCCACCACATCTTCCCTGGCAATAAAGAGTGAAAAATAAATGTTTCCGCCGTATTATGTTTTCAGTTAAACGGAAAATTCACGGCACCAACTTCGCCTGCCGACCAGAAACCACAGGGAAGGTCGGTTTTCATTAGAGGTGCGTGTTTCAAACGTGCCAACCTTAAAAAGCATGGGGGGTAATTAGTAAACAATAATATTGATAACAAAATTCTAGGAACAAAAGGAGGTTATCAAGACAATTTCTCACATGTATTAGCTGCCACCACCAGTGAAAAATGTCGTCATTAAGTACTTCCTTTCACTTGCAAATGTAGACTGAGGCGAGTTTTCTAGAATATTATAAGATACATTTTAATCCGTGTACTTGCTGTTTCTTAGGAAAATAAAAAACACTTTTACGAGATATATTTTCTTTTCCAGTACATATGCATTATTCCGAGATCAATTCCGAAGTGAAAATTCTACGGAGCATCATTTATTTATAAATACTTATCAGGAGTACCACTCGGCTACTAATATTCATATCCTTATATTTTAAATACAAAATAAAATATGTGAATACAACTTACTTGTTTCCCCGGTTGCATTTTAATTTATAGTAACCATAATTAGCAGAACTACTCTTAATTAAGCTGGGATTGGTTTAAGCTTATGTGCTTAAAGAACGTCTCTATGCTTTTAACCATTATATGAAGCGCACAAGTAAAATTATATAGAGATTTTTATTTCCTTCGAATGAGCAGTTCTACCGAGAAAGTGACACGCCGTTATATCATGTCTTCATATATATATATATAATAGCATCAGCTGTGAAGGATTATGACCATGACGTCACTTCGTCGCTGCAGCAAATTATATTACATCATCGTTATTCAACAAACCGATTTCTACAATATTGGTACCGCTTTACTATTTTTTGTGACGTAGCATATCACACTCGTCGAACGGTATGTTCGAAAGATTGTGAAGAGTATATAACTGCGTGAGGACTCAGGCAGATTTTGAAGTGTGACAGGAAAATAATATTATCACAACCCTAGGGAAACATCTTAATTGTATGAGAAATTTCTTTGTCCAATAAAAGGGACATCCATCAAATAATACTTATTTAAGAACATATGGGAACCATACATGAGTTTTCTGTTTTCTGTTTTCTGTTTCTGAGCAGTTTCATTTTTA
>JAZHYW010034561.1:0-28518 GCA_037355805.1 Ixodes ricinus | reverse complement strand
ACATGACTGCCTTCAATGAACACAATGAAACCAAATCATTACATCAACTGGTAAATCATTTCATAAACGGAACTTATTGTTATCTTGCCATGATCTCATCATTATATCAGAGATTGAATAAAATGAACGGTATGACTGTGTAAGGCGCCAACATTAATAAGGTTATTCAAAGATTACGCTAAGAATTTTTCGATCGCCGCCATTCATCATAACCAGAGAACGGTATCATCAATAAAGAAAAATAATAACCAATACGACGGTAATAACGCATATCGACGCTGAACACTTCGATCCATAAAACGTTACTTTCACCTTAAATCATCCTGTTCCGCATTAAGAATACTTTGTTGAATCAGGTTTTATAAAGGACGATAATTTTGCTGAAAAATATGCAGCCCTTTAGAACTTCATGTTTTATCGAAATCAATACAACTTTGTAGCATATCATTAACAGACATTTTCAATATACTTTTCGACATCCGCCGCCTGAATACGCTCTTCGCGCCATTGCTGATTGTTTGCGTTTCAAGGTTCAATTGGTTGTGGCGTTAATAATAATATTGTTTTGCGGCGCATATTCATCATGTCGAGAATGCGACGAACTCTTGTGTCATTCGTCAATATTCAGCCAGCAATGGAGCAGAGTTATTGTTGATATAGCAGAATATGGCGAGAGAACGGAGAGAACGAAAAACAAATATTGCCGTTTACTGGTTTTCCAGAAGGTCATCATTCAGGCAAACGGTTTCCAGCTCTTCGTTCCCGGTTTTTGCAAACATGAACACGGTAATGATTACGTTCCTGCCGCCGAGAATATTCTACGCCCGACTCATCGCAACATATCCTGCATCTGTTCCTGAATGAAAATCTTCGAAGTCCTGATCGTTTTTATGTTGCCAACAGGCAATCTTTAACACACGACAGAACATGACGTTCAATACCACACCACATAAAGGAATACGATGGTCAGAGCACCACATTCAACGAATGACGATTTTAAAATTTCAAAGATGACAGATGCCAACCGAGAACGATATTGTTGAATAACAAACTCCGGTCATTTTAAGAAGTACGTTTCACACTTTAGTCTGCTGGCGTTACTGATGGAGCCAGTCCTGTTTTATCCAGCCAACAGACAATATACCAGAAAACCAAATATGCGCCATGGTTATGTTACGCAGACTGATTCCAGATCAGCAAATTTACGGGAATTTATATTTATCGCCATAACGGTCAAAATAAAAATAAGGGATAAAGAAAACAGAAAATAAAATAAACGATAACGATACGCTGACGAATATCACCAGCACGATAAGAAATGAATATTCATCTTTTCCGGCACTTCCAGCATTTTGTCATCTTGTTAATTCATCTCATCATTCAGGTTGCGGTTAGCCTGATTCCACCCATAACCAGTTCTTCAGAAACCGTCATACCCATAAACCATAAGGCTACCAACAAAATATACTGTCCTTTATTGTTGGTACGCATATCCCCAGTTCGCCGCTGGTCAGCGCACAATCGAACGGTTTTCATCATCGGTTTGTCCGGTTTTCAGCATATTAACCGAACTGTTGCAGATAATTCTGCGTTCAGAGCAATGCGCTGCAAGTGTAGACAGGGAAAGAACTGCTGAGGTTCCTGATTACCAACCGAAAGAACCCAGCGACAAGAGTACAGACATAAACAGCGCACCAAACGACAGAAAAAAAATATCCACGAAGAACCGATAAACGGTAAAACGAGACGATAAACATAAAGAGAGCACCACAACCGAGGCAGAGAAACCGAGATGAGACGGCAACCGACGCTACATCCATTATAGCGAGAAGAGGTTTTAAGACGCAAATAAACGCACCATTAAACATATAAGAAATACATTCATAAACTTGTTTTTTTAGTATACGACGTGCCGTGCGGGGAAGCAAACACGTGACTTGGAACCTCAGTGGAGCGGCTTGTTTTAGTGTCTTTCAAATAATTACGTCATTAGCCTTTAATTCTTACTAAGAGATTCCTCCCTGAGCCAGTCAAAATCCTCTCAGAGGTATGACATTACTGAAAACAAAGCAACATGCTGGCAATATTATTTATTGTTTACGTGGTCACCGAGAATATCCGTAACTTTCAAACGACCAGAATAAAAGGTGGAAGAGCCTTGGAGGCTCAGATGTAGTTATCGGGTATACTGTAGTATCCATGTTTGTTGTGCCGTGTATGTATA
Source organism: Ixodes ricinus (assembly GCA_037355805.1). Lineage (NCBI taxonomy): Eukaryota > Metazoa > Arthropoda > Arachnida > Ixodida > Ixodidae > Ixodes > Ixodes ricinus. The sequence goes on along the minus strand of JAZHYW010034561.1, from coordinate 26,294 downwards.
TGCGCTCAATGTATATGTTCGGCTGATGCTAGCGGTATGTCTAACGTATCTACATGTGTGTGTGATAGATGCCCGAAGAGCTCGAAGTGCAATAAGGGCGTGAGAAAAAAATTTTTTGGTAGCACATGAGTTGGGCGGTACCTAGCGCCACCTAGCCTAGCTGAAACTTATATGCGACATATGAAACTGATACGAAATTCCCAACAAGTTCTGATATAAAAATGTTTCCACAAACATATCAGAAATAAATTCATGTATATATTTTTTTTTTCAGTAGGGTAGGCGCACCACAAGTACTCCCCAAACAGTGGGATAAGCTGCAAAACACTCTTCGCTGCTTGTGGAGGGAGCCCGTAATTGCCCGCTGACCATATGTTTAGGCAGAGAAGACGAAGTCGTCTTAAAGGAACAACGAGATCCCCCAAAAATGCACATTGACGATGAAAAGAAGCTACGATGCTGGACACCAAATCACGCCTCTCAGAAACCCAACCCGGCGACATTGTCCTGGTTCTCAAAAGGTTACATTGCTCCAGCGCTGTATTCTCTGGATCCTAAATGGTTTCAGAAACAACTAAACAACGAGGCAACATAACAAACCGGCGACACGGAAACAAAAAGAACGAACACAACACCGTTTCAGACTACCTTAAATCCCGAGATGCCCCACCGTGGCCCTAAAGATAGCCCACCCCTATGTTTGGCTTAATTTGCTATATTTCTAAACACCTAAAGATGGCCCACTCCTAGTAATAGTAGTGTTGGGATCAATGATGGCCTCGGCGAAAATGCGGCTAGTTCGCTATGGCGGGATGTAAACGAGGGTTGCTCACTGGGAAGCAGAGTCATCTTTGCTTTTTTGCTCCTCGCCACCATAACAAGTTTGGAATGAAGACGACCTAAAAATAGCAATTCTTTTCAAACTTTTTTTTATTGTACACCGAAAGTTATCCCACTCCATATTTTCACCCGATTTGCTCTTGATGTTAGGTGGGCTATCTCTCGGGAGTTTACGGTATAATTTAGGTCTGAGACGGGGAATAAACGCCATAAGACTTTTTTTTAATAATAATTTTTCCTAATTTGTAAGAAAAGCAGTAGATATTCAGGGTTTGTGGTCAAGAACCGAACAAGATTACTGAGGTCAGTGCAATCGAATATATTATTTTAAATTATCCTAGGAACGGTAGAAACATAAGCCCCGGTGTGTTTAGTTTGTTGAAGAAACGAAGTATCTGAAAAGACGTAAGGTAGACGAACTCCAAGGTCGAGTATAAGAAACTACATACAGAGAGCTTACAATACGATCATTTACATTTTTTCTCTCGACTTTCAAATCTTTCGCCAGTGCGCCATCTTCGGCGTTCACGCGTGTGGCACGTGCTTAGTTGGCTTTTCTAAGCGGCAGACGTTCTGGAGATGAGTCAGCTGGAAAGGTATTCCATGGCAATGCTGTATGTAAAAGTTTGAACGTACCATTGAGAGCGCGCACGAAAATCTGAAGGTTATAATACTGAATAGGTGTTCCCGCAATAATGTACTCACGGGCCGGGCAGCGTATTAGAACTAAAGCGTCAGACACGATAACGTGGAAATGAGAGAAAAATAAATGGAACATTTCTATATGAGGGTGCTAAAACAAAGATTTCTGGCAGCGGCGATTTGGCGGTTTTGACTCAAGCGATCTTTACAGGCAAATTAAGTCAAATAAAGACTCTACACGAATTCTGCATTGGCCCTTTGGCTAGGACTGGCGTTCTCACAAACTTACCAAATGTATTGGCCGAACGCTGACACGGCACTCGCGCCTCATCTCTGCAGCGTGAGGGCCTGGTTGGGGACGTCTGGACAGTCTAGACGCAAACAATTTTCTTTTTATGATTCGGCAATGGCACTTGTTTCTTGCACGCAATATAGTGAGGATCATAACGCAGTTGCATCGGCGTCGTTCCTTCGACGCAGAGCTGGAACTCCGGGGGCGGGTGGGGTTGGAGCCGAGACCCGACTTGACCGTGATGGCCCTGGTCCACGCGCCGGGCACCTTCTCGGGCGGGCTGCCCAGGACGCTCGTGATGGCGGGCCGCTACAGCTATGTTCCTCTATGCCTACCAGGTGGCTCACCCTGCACCACCCCTGCACGACGCCGCACTGCACCGAGGCATGTGAACAGGACAAGAGAGAGCGAGAGAGGGAGCGGTTGCTAGGCCGCTCCAACTTAGATGTTTTAAACACCTGCCTAACCACTAGAATACTAATGCTTTCGGTAAAAACTCTCGTAAAATATTTCAGCAGCAAACGTTAGAAAGGAGTTTCTGGTCATACCCAACCGCGTGTCTATTTTTTCTTTACTACCCCCAAAATGTGTATTTTTTTCATTTTCTCAGACGTTTCAGAATAGCGTCTCGTGAGGCGTTTCAAGTATCTCTCCACCGGACTCTTAATTCCTTTCATCTGCCTAGGCGATGCATGCATGGCGAAAAAAATATAGGGGATTATGAAGCTTTCTGTAACATTGATCTATGACGATTGTTCAAACTTTTTTTTCAGCTCTCGAGATTGCTTACGCTGCTTTTTTCCAAATATCATTAACATAGCCGGAAGTGAGAGAAACAAGCAATCTGTCTTTTCCTTGCCTTCAGCTGGCTTTCAATACGACGAATTTTATGGCTGAACCAGCAGTACTGTGAGTGACTGACAAATGAGCGGTGGCTCTGATAATCAGACTTTTTCCGTAGCTAGATCAAATGCAACCGATCAGATGTTATCGAGTGCTCGGTCAAGTGTCATGCTATGCGATGAATTTGATCGCAACAGTCATTTCAGACGAAGACAAAAGTAAAGCCGATATCGGGGGGGGGATGGGGACAGCAGGTTTTTGTGTGACAACACCTCTGTTTTGGGGTAGGAAGAAACAAGAAGGAGGCGCTCAGTCCCGCCCTTTACGTCGTTGACCCTCAAGCTGGAACGTCAAATTCGGGTTTTATAATTTATTGTTTCTTCGCATTACACGGTTTCCAATCTTTAAAATGAGAAAGAAATGTTTAGAAATTATATCCCGTCGTTTGGGATAATGAAACTATGTGTTTTGGATTGTCTGTAGCCGTATAATTGAATCGATTTGCTTTTTAATTACACTTTCGGGAATGACAAAGCCATAATTTTGTTGTCGTTGTTATTGTTGTTGTTGTTATTGTTGTTCTCTTTTCAGACGGACGTGTTTACGCTGCCACTGCCGTACGAAACAGCGTGTACGGACTACCAGGTGCGCGGTCACTCTTGGGTGCAGACACCCAGGACGCAGGAAGAGGTCAGAGCGAGAACCGCATCCTTGTTTTTGGAGGTCTGTTGTCCTGCGCTTAGGCCGTATTTGACGGTGTGCACTACGTGATAGTTTCCAGCCCATCTCCGTCTCACGTTAGTACGGGACTATTGCCAGCCGCGCGTGCTAAAGCGCAGCCAATTCTTCGAATGAGCTTCGGCGGCTACGAGCGCTCGTGCGGCGAGTGTTCCCGTCAAGGCAGTCATAGGAGCCGCTCGCTAGCACGGCCTCGCGGTTAGTCCATGCCAGTGAGACGAAGTATAGATCAAGAGTAGCCCTGCTCGGAGGGCGCTACGAGAGCGCACGACATAGAGTGCCTTCATAGATATGTAGGCACCCTATACTTCAGTCTCACCCTAGCATGGACTAACCGGAAGGCTGATGCTAGCGCGAGTGGCCAGCCTGTCGACCTGCCTTGACTAGAGCACTCTGCTGCACGAGCGCTCGTGCAGCCGCCGCGGCTTCATGCAAAACGACTAGCTCGCGCTTTTAGGACGTGCGGCTAACAATAGTCCGTACTAAGGTGAGACGAAGTATAGCCTGCACGACACGAGAGTGCCGACGGCAGTGCGCGCGACGAGGAAAGCGCCGCGCGTCACGAGAGCGCTGAACAACAGCTGCTCTCACTAAGGTGCCTTTCCCCGTGGCAAGTACCGTTCAAGTATCAAATCCCCTTCCGTAGTAACTGGGCATGATACATTGAATTAACTGTTACGCGACAGCCAGCACTGCACAATATGGAGAGCAGCATCATATTGCGTCATTAATCGTAGGATCGAACGGATTGATTTCGAGCGCGTTCCAAATCTGACGTTTTCCCGACGCTTGCCAGAATTAAGCATGATAAAGATGTAACACATGCGCGCTGGTAAGCTCATGTAGCCTTACTATCAGTAAAAAGCTTAAATGTGTCAATCCCGGGAAAAAAGCTCCTCGCCAAACCGATTTTTTTTTCACCCTTATTGATATGTGAACCGAAATTTTACTTTTCGGGGGTACAGAAATGACAAATAGAAATGTCTCGACTCTCGAGTCGAAATTATTGACCAATTTTAAAAAGGAGCACTCGATAAGCGGCAGCGATGACAACTGCGCGGTAACGTATTGAATTAGGATAGATATCCTGAAAAAAATTATATCATCTTAAATGGTGTGACCGGGGACTCGCTGCGTTCAACACGCTTGTGCCGGCCTCGCCCGGCTTAATCTGCGTACTCAGCCAATTAAGTTGCCATCGAGCGTTCAAAATTTGACTCCTTTGATGTCCGAGCCTCCGCTCCGTGGAGAACATATTACGAAGACCCCCTATCTCGATCATTCCCAAGGCGCGCTACATGCGCTCGCGTGACGCGCGCACTAATGTCATGGCGCTCATGTCGCGGCGCTCTCTTGTCGCACGCCCTCCCGTCGGCGCTCTAGTGACGTGCGCTTTCGTATTATACAGCCATTGCAACCGTGGTTTAATACCGAAAAAATACTTACACAGGTTAGGAATTTCCGAGCCATTCGTCTTGAGGCAATCGGGCGTTCGGCTCGCATCAAGTCAGTATATGTTCCCGTCATTTCGCTTCGAAAGGCAAGAGCTCTTAAATTTGAAGTGCACCGGCATTAAGCCGAATATTTTGACGTCGTGTATAAATTGTGCCTAATGACGCTGCTTCTTGCTCTTTGCTGTGAAATAAATAAGAACAGTAAAACTGGAAGAACTCCATGTTATTTTTTTCTGCATGTTGCTTATTATTGCACATCGATAGATCGCGGCTCGTGCATGATGGAACGTTAGAACGCCGCTTTCATAGTCGCGTCTTTTGGGCGTTGCAGCAGTTTCGTAGACAGGGCCGAATAGCAGACGGACGGAGGCGAAAACGGACGCCGAATCGCAGCTTTCATAACCACGTCTCATGGGCATTGCAGACGACGATAAACGGTGGTGAAATAGCAGACGATGCCGGAGGCTGCCGTGCGTCTGCTCGGACGACTAGCAGGCGGTGCCAGACGCCAGACTAGACGCACCGGATGTCCCGAAAGGGAGAAACTAGGCTTGCTAGCGTGTCCAGCCGCGTAGCCAAGCCAATCCAGTAGTAATTGGCGGGGCCACTGATCTGTGGACGGGGCTTAGATAGGATGACCACCTTCCTGCCGGCGAAATGCGGGACACCCTGACGCGGGTGGGGGGGGGGGGGGTGAGTAAGAGGAGGACGGTATTTTCACGACTCAAGAAAAAAGTATTAAAGGAAATTCACCAACACGCACACCCCGAAATCCTGTGCTGTCCGAAAGCATATTATACACCTGAAAATTGTGTGCGGCAATTAAGCTAAAATAATTTTCACTAACAGTGATATATTTTTGTTTAATTGTAATGGTAAATATTTTATTAAAAGTGTCTAAGTTGAAAACATAAAAATCGACTGCAGCAGACCCCAATGCATCAAAAGGAAATAAGAAACAGTAAATATTTTTCGGCTTATTGTTTCCTGTCGATACTTACTCTTATACTAACATGCTCCTACACAAAATTAGAACCTTATGTTGTTGTTTTTTCGACCGTTGTGAGTTGCAGGTTTTTTGCCTTGTGTGGCCGTCTTCACTAAAAAAAAAGCTTTCCACAACAACTCTTTTGCATGATACAGTATGATTTGCAAATAATTACAATAGTTTATTTTTTCAACTTTTGGCGAGCAATTTTCGCTTGCAATATTTTGCCATCAAGGGGAGAGGCACAACGGCGCATGCGCGTCTGTCTCCTGCAAGAACGACGGTCGCTTCCCGCAGTGCTTGGATAGAAAATGGCATACCATCGAGATTCACACGTTTATCAGCGACCTCCGCGCTTCCCCGTGGCCCGTTGTTCGGAAGCGCCATAATTTGCGTAGTGAATGTTACGACAATGTGAAATGCGGGACATTTTGAAGATTTTGGTATTTCTTGCGGGACGCGGGACACGAGCCCTCAATGCGGGACAGTCCCGCGAGTCGCGGGACGGGTGGTCACCCTAGGCTTAGAGCGTGCCGTGAGTTACACGTTAATTGCGTCTAACGGCATAAATATTGCGAAATTTTTTTTTATTTGTGGGAAAATTATTTTATTATATATGTCCCGTTTTTGCCTTTTAAAAATCTTTTTTTTATTTCAGTGTCTTTTTAAGGGTGAACGTAGTATAGTGTGCATTCATGTGCGCTTTGTTTAGGGTGATGGCACCTAACCATTTTGTTGCGAACGATCATTTTCCTTTCTTTCTTTTTTCTGAAGCGTGTGAAAGAGCGTCTCTCTGCACGCGCTCTTGGCGTTGACTGTGCAACGCCGACATTTTGTTTTCGACGATTTTTTAGCACTATCCACGTGAACGCGTGATATCGCCATCGGGTACCACAATGGATGTCATCACCCTAAACAGAAGAAGGTCATCGAGGCATCCTAACGCCAGCAAGCCCCAAGCACATGCAGCATGCACGCGAATGTATACATTTGACAGGCTTGTAGCCCCTCGGTGCTCGTGAAGTAAGCACGAGAGATCGGAAACACTCCAAAGATAGCTTTACGTGCATGCTTCACGTGGTTGGTGCCCTTCGGTGTCGGCTGTTTTCGTTTTTGTCGCCCTATAGAATAACTCGGGCCTTATACAGACTTACCACGGCCGTGCACTGACATCCCTCTCAGCGGAACCTGCTCGGCGTGAACAGTGCCACCTATACTCTGTTTCACCTTATAATGTACCGCAAGAAAGGCTACAAGCGCGAGCTCCTTGCTCTGTGGCACATCTCGCCGGCACACGCTCTCGTGAGCTAAGAGCAGCTGCCAACGCTATGAGCTCGCGCTTCTAGCCTTCTCTGCGGCACAACATAAGGTGAAACGGAGTATAGAAGAGAAGGCCTGCGTCTCCCTCCTCCCAGTGTCATCACTAATGGATCCACGCAGCGTCACCTAGCTTGAGTCAGCATCGTTGCCAACCCGTCCGGCAGCGTGTCTCACAACGAACGCGATGTTAGTATGCGGCGACGCAAGACGGATTCTCATGGAACTTCAGCGTGTTTGCCGCTTGAAGCAGGTCGGGGGTCCACCAACGATGAGCGTCATGCGCAGGCCTTATCTTCTAGGTGGAATCGGTGTGAGCGACGAGGATGAGGAGAGTTACTCCCTCTGCTGGCGCCGCGGACATCGTCTCCGCGGATTTCTCCTTCGTACGAACGGCCGCTTTGCCAACAAAATTACGCCTAGAGTCGCTACATACAGGCTACGCTTCGGAATAACGTCGTTCGGCCATCTTGGCGCTTTAAATCGTCGCTGCCAGTTTGCCCGAAGCTTGATCGGAAATCTCAGGAAACGCTTCTCCGTCTTCCGGGACGTTAAAATGGTATGCGCCAGAGCAAAACGATAGCGACCGAGCTTCCTGACATCGTATCCAAGGCGAAGGAAGTCGCACTTTCCGAATCGTATATACCGTTAGATCTTTGCGCCCACTTTGCGCATAAGGACCAAAATGGCGGCGCTCACTAGAAAATTAGGGAATTGAAACACAGTTTTCTAAGGTTATATTACGTTACGACAGCTTACGTAGAAGTCACCAGGACATATGTGCTTCATAATGAGCGTGGCCACCTGTTCAAGGAGATGGCCTGGGACGTGACATTCGAGACACGAATGTTTTTGTGACTTATACGTAACGTAAGAAAACGCATGAAAACGGTGCTGTGTGAACCACGCCTTAAGCGTAGTTTATGTAGTGGCTCTAATTATTCCCATTCGTGATTAACAACAAAAAATATGCCTTCAAGTTTAAGTTTCACCCGATTAGGCCCACCTTATCAATTAATGGAGCCTTGCGCATCGCGTGGAAAGCACGCGCGTATAAAGATCAGAAACAAAGACAAAAAAAAAAAGGAAATAGGACGTTGTGCGTCTTTCTCAAGCGAGGGGTGTCGGTCTGCCTTTAGCATGTGGCGACACTGGTTCAATGTTCAGGAGGAACACTTTTAACCGGTGCCATAGGAAGCATTCACTGTCGGCCATAGCTGTGTGCAAGACTGCTGAGCGCGTGTTGATGGCGAGCTTCCACGGTTCTTTTGCAACGTGCATTCCACACCATGAAGATTGCCGGTCTTCGCAACCTATAAATGTGGGCTCGTTCTGAGCATGCGCTCTAAAGAGCACCCACAAATATGGCGCCCAGTGAATACTCCTAATATGGCTGCACTCTGGCGTGCCTCATGCCGTGGGAAGTGCACCACCGCACACAAGTGGTATCATCCTCTTCCGCACAGAAACCGGCAGGGGTGCTGATCGAGCCACGAGTCCCGAAATTCCAGCGTAAAGGGGCCGTCACGTTACTTCAATAGGCGGCACATATTGCTGCGTTTTTGCTTTGTTCTTCCGCTTTTGTCAACGCGGTTTATTTATCCAGAAAATCGTTAAATCATGCAGTTCCGCATTTCCAACGAGCAACTCGTTCCAAAGGGTGGGGGTAAGGCGCGCTTTGTAGAACGCTCATCGCCGTCGACGAAAGAAACCGGGACACCCGAGACACGGACCATTATAAGGTTTTTTCCTTTTATTTCTTGTTTTCTTGCAGGAATGCGAGGAAACGTGCATGCAGGGAGTGTGGCGGAAGTGGTGCGGCTGCGTGAGCGCCAGCTACATGCTCAGGCACCGCGTGGACGTCCCCATCTGCTCCAATATCGCCAGATGCAAGTGCTCTCTCGGACCCTTTTTCTGGTCCTTGCCGGGGCCTTGTCCGAGTCCTGAACGGGGCAGAGTCGGTGCTTTTTCTTTTGCTCCTGTTTGTTGGCAACGGATAGCACTTGGGTGTCTACAACGAACAAAGAAACCTGCGTATCAACAGGTGGTCTTACTGAGACGTGCCCTGGTCGCCGCCAACAACGCGTTGGTCCAGCGATCGCCAAACACGGTTGCTTAAACGTTCGTGTGGTAGGACTCGGCTTTTGGTGGTTTTAAACGTGCAAGACTGCACCGAGACGACTTTATTTACTCGCACGCTAATATTCCACCACAAGTGGTACGAAATACCAATATTCGAAAGTGGAACGCTATGCAGCTTGAACGATGAAGGCTGTTCACGTTGACAGCCAGCGCTTCGTAGTGTTACGAGTGGCCGTGTGCTGTGCTCTACCTTAACAGTTCAGTGTATGAAATGCGAGTGGCGTCAAACGTCTTCGTGAATACGGGGGGGGGGGGGGGGAGGCGCGGGGGTTGTTAAAAATAACTAGCTTCTAAATATAATGTTGTGTACGATCTAGGGGAAGCAAACAAAAGAATACCGAGTCGTACAAATTGTCGGTTATGTTGAAGATCACGTTAATCCAAACAACTTTCCTTGTCATCAGAAAAAAGAAGCTTAGGACGCTTACGGTATGCTGCGATATTACGTGATAGCGTTCTCCGATTTTGTAGGGGCACATTACAGGTACGGGACACTTTCGCCATTTGTGTCTCGTCTTCAATCGGTGGAAGTTGATTGCGATTCCCTTAGTCCGTTATTCTAAATTCGTGTATATCCTTCCGTGTATGCTTCACCTGTGGATTGTGCACTACCAGCGAGAACTACTGAGGGGCAGAGACTTTCGTCAGACTTTGAGCCTTTCGTCTCCATCTCTCTTCCGGCTGATTAAAAAAAAAACTCTAAGTTATAATGCCAATTGAAAGAAAAGACGAGTGCTTTTTACGCTTGGTGGTTCCAGTTTCATATTTACTGTATATTTAAGTGTAAAAAAAGAAATTCACGCTTATGTACGCTGAAAACATGACATCTTGGAAGATCGAATGGAAGTCTTGTCTAGAAAACTCAACTTGTGAAGTTTGACAGTGACGAAGATGACGCCCTTGATAGCCCTGTATTTGAGTCCACTTTTGGCGGATTAATTGGTTAGAAAGAAATTATTCGAAGATTAAGTCATTAATTTAACAATCGGAAGGTTAATTTATAAACTAATTGATAGCTTTCATCATCAACATTATCATTTGTTTGTTGTGTGCTCCAATGAACACATAATTTCTTAAATTATGTCCCTGTGTTTTTGGTATATGCCGATACTCGCAGAAAATTAACTCCCCGAGCCGGTTTTATCAAGTCCGAGTGTCACGACCGAGGAAAACTCCGAATTAGAGCTGGTCTTGACTAAGGAAAAACTCAAGCTTCGCGGGAAAAAATCTCCAGCTACAGTTTCATTTTGTGTTTACCTGAAACACAGTCCGCATCTCAACTGCCCGCGATGCTCTTCTTTTTTTCTTTCTTTATTTTTCGGAAACCACGCTCAAAATTTTATTTAGTTCTTTTCCCGCTTTTCAAGTATTGGGGTTAAGAACATGTGTCCTGAAAATTAGGAATCATACGTTGACTTAAGCCCCAATTAACACCAATTTTCGTCCGACACCAAACATTCACACACACACACAAAAAAAAACGGATTTGTGGGTATATAATAAACCCCGATAAGGACACCCCCGAATTCGAAGACAAATATAAACCCCGTGGGTCAGTGAAACTAGCTAAGATTCTGAGATTAAAGAAGGAAGTGACAATAAAACTTAGAATGTAAATACAAAATAACGTATCACTATCACTAACATTAAAGTCGCCGCAAGTATCAGCTTTCATTTCCACTGCACCAGAGCCCGCGTCGGTCGAGGCAAGATCAAACACAAGAATCTCGCGTTTATAGCTTTCGCCAAAGTTCATCTTAAGCTGAGTCAAAAATATAGAAAACACAGCCCTTCAAAATCAGGTCAGCCGGTTGAGCAGCCACGCGGAAACGCTCGCAAAGGGTAGCCGCACGTTTTGGAGCTTGTTTGTAAACAGACAATATTTTCAAGGTTTCAATATGTCCTCGCTTCAGGACCTTAATTCGTAGGCCCGTGCCCTTCAAACTTAAAGAACACCCTGGCATACAAACAGGAATAAACGCATATGACAATTGAATGTAGTATTCTTTCTTTTTTTTACAAGTCTTTTTTTTTTAGCAAATGTAGTTTGGGATTTTTTTGCGCCCAGTTTCAATGCCGAACGTACTGCGCTTGGACCACAGACGAGGCGCCCAGGGTGTACGGGGCGATAGCACGGAGCAAACTCTATCGGGAGCGCGTCGACACGGCCGCAGAATGTCGAGGCTAAACTCCAAGTCCACTTGTCCTTGTCGACGGTTTCGGCTTCTTCGGTTTCTCGCGCGATAAGCAAAACCAACCGGGATCGAAACCGAGCCACATAATTCAGGCACAAACGGCAAAGGACCGACTCTGGCTAGAGTATTGTTTTTCTTTTTCCCCCGGCGACCGAGTTCGGAGTGTTTGCAATGCCCTCTAAAGATTGTTCCGTATCTTTGCCTCCTTCCTCGACGCTTTATAGTCAGATGCCAGGCAGATATCGTGACACCGGAGAAACTGCAGTCCTGCCGTATCAACTGCAGCCGACCTTGCGCGTAAGTTTCCATCAACCGTTCCTCTTGTTGGCGCGCTTGTTTTGGCATGCCATGTCGGCGGCATGCACATACAGTTTTCTCCGTGTCGGAGATTATAGTGTCACGACGCGCGGACTGTTGAGAGAAAAAGGCGGGTTGGACAGAAGTAATTCGTTGCTTCCTTCCCGTATGCATGCATAGGTGCAGCATCGTCCACTTGGGCTGTTTCTCTCTCCATTCTTGACTTCAAGATGGTCGAAGTGTTAGGAGAGTTGTCGCTAGGACGCCCTTCGCTCTCGTAATGTTCTCTTAATCCGTAGCCCCAGTGCTCATGCATCAAACAAAAAACCGGGAGTTTTTTCGCAGGCATGATGTCAGAATTCTCTGCGGAAACACCTCACGCAAGTCTCGAAGCATGCTTGCCTCATGTCTGCTTCCAACATTTCTGCAGACAGTTTTTGTATGACCGATCTAATGCAAGAAAGAGCCTCAGACAGTGATATGCACACCGTCTTTTGCATGATATCTTAGCTGTGCGAAGGCGGCTTTACAGTAGCAACTCAAAACAAAACTGACGATTATTTTTTTTTTTTTTGCTTTTACGCGTAAAGACATTAGGAGGGTCAACCGGCGAAGCGGTTGACACACTACATGTTTACTAGTTCGGAAAAGTCCCCATACCCCATCCGAATGAATCCAGAGGTGTTTGTTCATTCATTCATTCATTCGTACTGATTATTCTGCTAAGAGCCACTGTTGCACAAATGTAATCATACGTCTATGGCTTTCGTAGTCAATAAATTGTGCGCGCTCACGCGGATAGAGATAACTCTAGTCTGGGGTAAAGTTCGATTATTCGAAGCTCTGGCGGTACTTGAGGCGGTCGTAGTTACCCCCTGTGACCCTCAAACCCGCAATTAAGACGCTTAGAACTCCGCGTATATAACATGGGAGCCGGTCATTATGTCTTTATTGTCATTATTCTCTACCGCATGAAAAATCCACGGCCACTTGAGCCGATTCATAACGTCTTTCTCAGTTGTCTTAATTACAGTTTTTTTATCATTTCTCGTCGTGTCTTGTCCCAGCAAATAATCAAACTCTCGTGTTTTGGGAACGTGCGGCTCTGCTGGTGCCCTGCTCCAGATATTACCGAAATTATATTTTTACACAACGAGGTCAAATGACTCACACCCGCTTTAAATAAATCTAAAAAAAATACTTTTGTAAGCTCCTACACTCCTAATTTACCACAAAATTATAACTCGGCGGTGCATTTTATTTTTGTGCGTGAAAATGTTAAAGAAAAAAACTTACCCCAATCAAAATTTACGAAAAAAAACGTATTCCTATTATTCAGCTCACAGTTAAACACTCTTAAATTAAAAAGTGAAAAAAAATTCCCTATAAGTTATTTGGACGCTTTATTTACCAAAATAGGAAACGAGAGGAAAATCCGAATTATTTTTTTACACTGTTTGTTGTTTTCGCTTGAGAAAACCTGAAGTGATTCTGTATTTGATAAAAAAGAAACACTTAAATCGTCTTTATTTGGCATCCAGGATTACGAATAACAAAAGCATATTTCAGATTGATGCGCCAAGTAGCCACAACAGCGCTTTCAAAATAGCGCCGAAGCCCCTCTTTCCAGTCGCGATCGGTGCGAGGAAGGAATCATGACGTATTGTACAGAAGAGATCTCCACATTTCCGCGCTTGCCGCAAGCCTAACCAGGCAATCAAGAGCTCTGCACGCGTTCCCTCACAAACGGCACGTGCAAGGCATCTCAAACCTCTAAATATGACGTCACATGCAACGTTTTTTTTTTCAGTTTCTTTTTTAATGCGTTCATTTATATTAGGGGCTCATGTGCTTGTGATATTCAAATTCACGGGACGAACATTCGCAAGAATTTTCCTCTAGTTCGTTTTTGAACAATGAAATGCTTTTAGCGATAACCCAATCCCACAATTTTGTCCGTCCGTTAGTCCGTCCGTCCGTCCGTGGATTTTTCGTTAAATTTAGCGTGGAAAGTGGCGCCCGGGTCAATTGACCTCGGGTTAACTGGTGGCACGTGACTTATACGTTAACTCAGTTTCCACCGCTGAATTTAGTGGGGAAAGTTCACGTTTTGTGGCCAGACATCAATTCAGTTCCCCCCTGAATTTAGCTGAAAATTGACGTCACGTGACCTATACACCGATTCAGTTACCCGCTGAATTTAGCCGGAAATGCGACGTCTTGTGACCTAGACACCAATCCAGTTTCCCCCACTGAATTTAGCGGGAGGAATGCACATCGTGTGACCTGACGGTGCGTGACCTGTAGAACCATTCAGTTTCACCGCTATATTTAACGGTATAAATATATATATATATATATATATATATATATATATATATATATATATATATATATATATATATATATATATATATATATATATATAGTACATATACACACTTCTGCCAGCCTTTATCTATTGTATATATAGTGCGTCACATAAAGACATCCACGTATTTTTTACCAAAATAACTATAGGTCACTTCGAACGCCATTCTCCGCAGTTAGCGTTGAGTGCAACCTGCCAAACTCAAATCGATCCGATAACTTTAATCAAAAAGTTGTAAGTGATTTTCACCAAATTTCAATGGGAAATGGCGACATCGACGGAGTTCTCGAACACATGGGGCTCATATGGCACCAGGAACCGAAAAACGGAAGCATGGGCATCCATTTTCCCATTTGAAATCTTCAGAAAATCACTCAGAACTTTTGATTGAACGTTATCGGGTCGGCTGAAACTTCCCGCATCTAGCTGTGACCTCTCAGCGCTACCTTCGGGCGGAGAAGCAGCGTTCGGCGATGCCTAGTTTAGTTTTTTGTGGTAAAAAAGACCGTGTAAATTTTCTTTTGTGACACCCTCGAACTTTGAAGGTAGAGGTCCCTGCCAATTTTTTTCAAGAACCTCTTCAGCTTCCTTTTTTGAACAAACGTCTCAAACGTCCAAAACCTTTTTTTTTTAACGTTTCAAAGACGTTACTTTCTACGTTGGTTCATAAGAAATTTAGGATTTATTCGCGACTCCAGCTGACCTATAGGGGGCGCCACCACCAAACAAACATGGCGGCTGGGTCCAGGTCGCGTCGGCTCGGCCGGGCCGCCTGAACGGGTGGCGCATTCAATTTAACAGATTTTCTTTTGTTTAATGCCCAATTTTATAGGTATTTGAACTGAGACGGTTAAGTGTAGCCGGTGCACATAAACTTGCAGAGCATAGTTTTGTTTTCCCGGTGTTTTTTGTTCTTTTCATGTCAAACTTTCGTTTCGGAGATTTCGTTCAAAACCGAAACTATGGGCTCCGGAGAGACGGTAATAGACTCTAATCAGTTTTGATCATCTAAGGAAAGCGGCGATGACTACAGAATTGTTCCACCGAGAGTAATTTTCAGCTAACTCGCATGCCTCGACCATGCGACTTATCTGTCCGCGAAATCGAGCTTTTGTGCGTATCCGCGTTTAAGAAACAGCTCCAGTCGTCTGCTCGGTCAACAACACAGGCTGCAGGAAAATTACGAAAATTAAGCAAGCGCTTCTTGAGCCAAGGAGCATGTTAACCCGCTGGCGCCCCACTAAGCAGCTGATACTCGTATTTCAATTCAGGTTTTAGTAGCAATCGAGAAGTCATTTTGACGAGCGGGTTATGTATTATATTACGTACTATGTCCCACTAAAGCGATATTAGTATATTCTTCGGGTTGAAATATGAGCTTAGTTGACTAGCTATTAGGTGAACTGCTGAATAAAAGTATATTTGACAGACAGAGAGATACTACTTAAACTTAGCCAAATGGTTCTAGCCGGTAGCACGGAGACGAATGCGGACAAACTGAAGAGAGTCTTCATCGGAGATTCACGCAGAACCTCTCTGCATTGAACTTGACTTCGAATCCTGAACGGAGAAAATAAGTATTTTTTGTGGCCGGTCAACCTGAGCAATGTAGACGTATATTGCTGCTGGCTTCGACGGGGGTATAATATAAATATTGGAGGCGCGATAGATCATAATGCCGTGACAGCTTCTAACTTTGCGAGACGCGTCCCCCACCTTTTGAAAGCAGATAATTTCCCTCATTAATCATATGCAGCGAGCAGGTTTTCCTGAATCAAGTAATTGCGAAATCAGCCCAACTCCTTCAGTGTGGTCCAGAGGCTTTTTCGGCGAAAAGCAGCCAAGATGAATAGCCAACGCACCGACCGGCGTGGGTGGCTCAAACTTGAAGCTAATCGAACACAACCAAACTCAAGAAAAGCAGCTATCGAACCTTCCCATTCACTTGACTGCAACATTGGTGTTCCCTCCAGTGAAACACCTCGTCTGTCGTCCTCAGTCCACTGTTCTACATCCTTATAAAGAAACCACTTATCAGTTACCAAGTAGTCGTCACTTTGAATGTGATTCGAGACAGACAAGAAATCAAAACGTTTTTCCGTGATTCCTCCCCATCCAAGAAATCGAAAGCACGCGACCGTGTGTTGTGGAGTAAACGGGCTTTCAAACACGTGATGGAAGGAAACAATCTACTGAGGCTTCACCACACTAATGAACACTCAGGCAAACTTAAGAAATTTTCGGACCTTCGTCAAATTACATTGTTCGCCACCGCGCCGACAACACGTGTCCGCGAAAGCCACCAGAGACGCGGAGGGGCGCGGAGCGACCTGGTCCGGCTGGTTCCCGGTTTTCCCGCTTGGTGGCGTCCGTTTTGCTGGAGTCGCGAATGCGCGTGACTTTCGATTGAGGCAAGTTTGATTTTTGATTATTTCAAAGAAGCTGCTGCAGCACCCAGCGGAACGTTAGCGCTAGATTACACTCGGAAGCATTCGAAACTTTTTTGCTTTTTAAGAGAGTTGTATTCATTTGACTTTGGCTGTATTATGTATATCGACTCTGCACGAAACTTCGCAGGTCCTCCGTCTACCGGGCAACGCATCTTCCGACACCGCATTCAAGTTGAGGAGCCGTAAGTATTCAGCACGACTTTCTCTCAAGCTTTCAACTTAGGAGGGTGGTTTCTGACATCACCATGTACGCACGAATAACTACGTCAGTACAAATGTACGCGCATATTTAACACGCCACACTGACGTACAGTCGACATACCATATAACATGTAAAAATATATATATATATCTTGTTATGAAGTTTAATCGGTTGCTAACATGCTCATGGTGTCAAGTGATTGCTTTGGAAGTTCACTCCAGTACCCGCGCACCAGCACGGAACAAATGCTTGGCGTAGTCTATTTTTTATGGCGCGTGCTCACACTGGCAAGCCTGCCTGCCACTGACGCCACGGCACTGAAAAGTGCGGGTATATTTGGTTGTTGATTTTCGCGCTATTTTCATTTGCCGATTTCTGCAGTAACTATTATGAATTTCGCGATACTCAATTGCATATGGAAATGGTAATCACCGGAGATACAAAAGATATAGCTAGCTGGGCAGACGCGTAGCCAGGATTTTGATTCGGGGGGGGGGGCGCCAATGACAAAATGCTGTATGAGGGGGAGGGGGAGAGGAGGCCCCAGCAAAATGAAAGATTCTGGGGGGGGGGGGGGGGGGGCCCGCCGCCCGTCCCTCCCGGCTACGTGCCTGTACTTGGGGTAGTTAAAAAAATCGACGGAGTTCCCTTTAAGGACCGCATTTGCACGACAAACTTAAGACACAGCTGATGGATGTGTCCACCTACCATCGTGTGGATACGCAACGTGCGAGATGAATGGACGGATATGAAGAAACTGTTCGGATCGGGCGACGTCTTGCGCCACCTATCCCTAGCACCTCGCTCGACGCCATGGGGTTAGCGGAACAGGCAAGTTCATTGAACGACGATATTTTGTATTTGTGACACTAGTTTGTCATAATATGGACTTAACAATTGAGAATAGGTTTAGAGTGCACGCGGAGCTGGGTGGAGGTGACGCAAGATTCTTGAATTTTTAAATAGCGGCTGGCGCGGTTACGGATTTTTGTCGAGTGCATCCAAGAAGCTAGAAGCATAACTGCTTTGTTCGAGTTACGCAAAAAAACAAACTAGTGTTCTGCAGAAATGGTATTTTAGTCAATGCTTATGAATGCAGGATTGATTTAGACCCCACAGAGGCTTGTGAGATCTAAATCGACCAGGCCGATTTTTTCGGTCGCGCACCAGTCACCTAGCTCTGTTTGGAGACTGTTGTTTGTCCTTTGTCCCTCTTGTTCCCATTCTTCAGGGATTATTTTCGTCATTCTTGTCCAGCTCGGTTGCACCTTTGCATGAAGTCCATCATTCTCATGAACAATCAGCTTCCGATGTTTAAAAATACGAAAAATCCGTTTTTAGCTACAGCGTTTTAACTCAAATCGACCTAGTAAAAAAGGTTGATCTGAATCAAATACATTTTGATTTAGGTCCAAAACACCTTATTTATTTTATCTTAACAAAATCGCGATTTTCTTTCACCCTCATAAAAGCCACTTCGCAATAAAGAAACTGTTTGTCTCCTGAACTATACTTCTCGTTTCAGCTTTGGGTCCAGACGCAGCCGATGCTACAAGCGCAGAGCTCCGGGCTTCCAGCGTCCCTGCCAAGCACGCGCGCTCGTGCGAGTGCAGGCACTGTTCAGGGCCACACGCGCTCGTTGGCATGCAGCATCGGCTGCGTCTGGACCCAAGCTGAAACGGAAGTATATCACTGCGGTCACGTGCTTAGTTCTATTTTTCGTTTCGCCATAAATCAGAGCGCCGTCGAAGAGCCAGACGACACACAGGCACAGAGACTAACTGTGCTATGTCAGGGCTCGTTCAGTGGGAAGTTTGGTTGGGGCAGTCAACGATAACCCACGCACAGCTCCAATGCCGGCGATGCGCCATTGAAGCTGCTTGACTGGCCCCATTGGGCTAGTTGAATCTGTAGCACTCTAACTTGGAGGGAACCGAAGTTTAGTCAGCGGCCGTCGAGAAATATCCGGACTCTGAAGGACGATTCACACACTTGCGTCGAGTCCGACCGAGGGCCACTGCAACGGCTTGCGACGTTATTCCCGTTAGGGGCTAGCTATGGCAACAGCTGCGTCGGTTCCGTCAGATCCCATTTTGTTGGTGCCGACGCAGCTGTGGCATTAGCAACCCCTAACAGGACTAACGTCGCACGCCGTTGCAATCGCACTAGGTAGGACTGACGCAAGCGTGTGAACCAACCTCGAGACCGGCAACTCCGCGGGTTTTCGTTGCAACGCAGGTCAGAATTCCGGCTGACCGTGTCCCTGGGATCCCACCGCAGGAACATCGTGAGGTCGCACCCAATGCTCACGGTAAGCGGACGCTCCGTTTGTTTATTGAGGGTATTTATTTATTGAATACACCCACCGCGCCCCAAGGCGGTATAGAGGGGGAGAACAGATAAAAAAGTAATAAGACTAACAAATAAACAACACTACTAATAGTAACAAAACAAAATGAAACAAATAATGGATAAGCGGTTAATAGAATGCTTTAGCTTTGCTTTTATCGTAATACCCGTTACTGTTATGCGGAAACTAAGTCAGGAGCGTATAACGTTGAAGAAAGGTTTGCCTCAATACCCGTGCCACACGGGCAACTCGAATGCCATTTACAACGAATGACATTTTGTGTGATCGGCGAATCAGCTCGCAATCTGTCGCGCGCGGAATGCGCTACGCCCGGAGTGTCGCGCGCTGATTGGCCGTCCGCTCAAATGTCATTCGTTGTAAATGGCATTCGGAGTTGCCGTGTGGCACGGGTATTAGACTTATATGGAGTGCGCGACAAGAAACAAAAAAAATTCGACACGTCACTTAAGACTGCTCACGTGTAAGAATGCGAAAGCCTTTTGTACGCGCAGCGCATTCCTACAAGTAGCGCGCCACGTTTTCCTTCTCCACGCTGCGCTCTGGCGGTGGCATCAAGCTCTCCCACTGCGCAGGCGTGGCGCCCTCCCTCGGCTCCACGGCTTCCGGGACGGTGCATCTACGTTGCTGTGCTTTTCTTTGTGTTTTAAGTTTTTCTGAGGCTCGTCTGCTTTGTCCTTAAGCGGCTCCGGCGGCTTCCGCGACGAAGCATCTCATATGATGCGTCGCGGCCAATGGGAATTTATTATTTGTGAATGGAGCCAGCTGAACATAAGAAACACACAGAGAAAAAATATAACATTCACACCCCTGGACTAGCAACATTTAATGATGCCTCTTTTTGCTTTTCTTCTAATCCTTGATTTCAGTTTTCTTTTTCTTTACACTAACTAAGATTTCTTAATTTTTATACTTGATTTAGGTTATCTATTTCTTTACGCTTAATTCGAGATGTCTTTCCTTCAACACTTTTTCTTTCTCATTTAACACAGTGACCTTTCTGCTGTCGGAATGTTCTCATCCCTTTGTTCTATCTTCTTTAAGCGATCATCCTCTTCTTCCACCTTTCCCTGGAACTCATAACATTCCGCGGGAAAATCTTCTCTGAGTTGAGTATTTTCTTTTCCGCAATGACCTTACTGCTGTCGGAATAGTTCTCGTCCCTTTTCTTCTGTCCTTAAGCTGATCTTCCTTGTTTCGCTGCATACTACAGGCCTCGCTCCATGGGGACAGGGAAATTTAGAGTGCTGTTTTTCGCTGCTTCAAAGCTGATAATGCCGGTTCGCTCCATGGGACAGTTAATGCTTTCGCATTTATATTAGTGATGGTAATATGCAAATGGCGCCGCGGTTCATTCGCGGTTAAGTTCACATCCCGGTCCTCGTATGGCCACAGCGGTAATGGTTTAACGGTAACGATACGCTAAAACGTTGTAGTGGAGGATGGCGCGTCCGGTTCGGAGCATTCGATCCGTAGAGTAGTCTGCTAAAATTTGTTCCAAATAATGTGCGAGCGAAACCGAAGCCACTAAATATGGCGAGCACGCAGCACTGAACGATAAGTGCGGTGCACGAGCGTGCATGCTTGGCAAAAAAACGCGTTACAAGTAACACGCTACTTGTAAATAGGTTCATTTTTTTCAGTAACGAACTAACGAGGTATAGTTACTTTTCGAGGGAAGGGTCGAGTAACATATTTCTTCACTTTTTGATTGAGCAACGAGTGTCGGTCGTTAGGGGGACTTGTACAACACACGTTACCAACCTGATATTCACCCCAGCTCCCCCTGTGACCTTCCCGGCACAAAAACCAATGAAAAAGATGTGCGCAAAGTATTACAGTACAGCCACCGTTATCGCTGATCGTATTTATTCATCTCTATACCGCTGAATGATCCCTTCCTTTCGGAAATTAAATTTATGACGTGGAAAGGAGGTGCTAATTGAAGAACTCCCCCACATACACTCCCGACCGTTCTCTCTCCAGACGATCTTAGGAGCATGGGAGAGCCCAGAAAAGCTTTTCGACCGGCCGCCACCAAATACCTACTACGCTTTCAACGAGATACCCAACTTAGTTGTCGTCTTTAAGGGGCAGATATAGAGCTCCACGTTGTTTTGATGTGTTTTTATTAATTTCATCTTCTTGACCTTCTTTGGCGTGCCCCTATTCCCCTCTCCCCAGCACAGAGAAACCGGTCAATGCAAACTGCATGGAGCGACCTCTCTGTCTTTCCTAAATAAACCTCTTCTTCATTTCCCTTCCGGGAGAGCCTTCAACAAACAAACAAAACGAGGTTTGCTGGGTTAATCCTGTTAGAGGCGGGGGTTTATGCCGCACGTCCGGGAGCTTCCTGGCTCGTGACGACGACCATTCCCCGAAGTGAAGAACCCAGGGGTCCAGTGGAGGTGGGAGAATTGGTAACGTAACGAACGGTTTAATTACATGGTTGCGATACAGTCGTCAAATCAGAAAGAACTCCGGAGCAGCCTCGCGCTCCGCCTTATATAGGGTCCGTTTTCTCCCTCACTCCCCGCCAGGGCAGCAAGTGCGCAGCAGCAACCCGCCGTCAAGTGCGTCGTAGCAAAGTCCGCCGCGTCGTAGCCAGAAGTGCGTCGTAGCCATGGTCCTCCGCAATTAGGTCATGCCTCTCTCCTTTCCTGAGCGCGCCAAGCCCCACGCACGCACACACGTCCCGTTGACGTCACGGACTCGTTGAGACTCTGTCTCCGCAGGCCCAGGCACGCAGGCGATGATCCCGGGCTCGTCGGGACTCGTTTCGCGTAGGCCCCGTCCAGCAGGCGACGTTCCCGGACAGATCATGACTCGTTTCCGCAGCGTTGAAACTCGTAAGGTCGCCGAAGGTTCCATTCTTAACAATCCCATGAGACAAGCTCTTCTATCCTTTTTTGTATTTGCCTTCATCTAGTTTTTATTCGGTGAAAATGTTCTACACTTGAACGCGGACGAAACTGCGTTAAAGACAGGCCACGGACGAACTCGCGTTGATTGCAAACAGCTCTTAACCTAGGAATTTGCAGGAACGTTGAAGGCAGAGGGGAGCTGCCCAAAAACACAAAGTTTCCAACTTGTGATTCTCCACCTGTCCCCACGCCCCAAGGGTCGAATCCCTACCTTGAGTTAGGTCGTTCCCAATTTTCATGTTTCTCCGACTCAGGCACTTGCAAATTTATACCCGCACTCCAGTAGCACGCGGACAAGAAAAGCTAGCGAACTCAACAACCACACTGAGACGCTTCTAACGCCAGTGAGGGCCCTCCTAATAAAGCTCACAAAATTCGGCTTCAACGAGAACTCATACATACTCAACGAGAACCCGTTTCTGTGTAGATTACCGTAAACTCAATAACATCACACAAAAAAGACAGCTATCCAATGCCTCCGAATTGATGACGCATTGGATACTCTACAGGGAGCAAAATATTATACTTCGCTGGACTTGAGATCAGGCTATTGGCAGATCCCAATGTCCGAATCTGACAAAGCCAAAACCGCTTTTGTGACACCTGATGGTCTCTTTGAATTCAACGTGATGCCCTTTGGCCTCTGTAATGCGCCCGCGACGTTTGAAAGAATGATTGACTCCATTCTGCGCGGCTTAAATGAGCGTACGTGCCTCTGCTATCTTGATGACGTAATTGTCTTTTCTTCCACTTTCGACGACCGACCTCGAGCCGATTGTCAGAAGTTCTGTCTTGCATCTCTGGTGCGGGCTTACAGTTGAATACAAAAAAATGTCATTTTGCGGCTACCCAAATCAAAGTTCTCGGGCATCTGGTCTCACGTGATGGCGGCATCCGTCCTGACCCTGAAAAAGTTCGAGGCTGTCCTACTCATTTTCCTCACCCAGCAACTTCATAAGCAGCTTAAAAGTTTTTTGGGCTTATGCTCTTATTTTCAGCCGATTTATTCGTGGGTTCGCAAACATCGCATCTCCCTTATGCTCATCTCCTCTCCACAAACGTCCCGTATAAATGGACGCCGGACTGCCAATTTTCTTTTGACACCCTTCGAAAAGTATTGAGTTCAGGACCAATACTTCTAGCATTTGACGAAACTGCATCAACTGGACTACACACGGATGCCAGTGGAACTGGCCTCGGCGCCGTACTGTTACAAAAACACCCTTCCAGCCGCGAACCTCACGTGATTGCTTATGCGAGTCGCACCCTAACTAGACCTGAAAAAAATTACACCGTAACAGAACAAGAGTGCTTGGCAGTTGTATGGGCTATCGGTCGATTCCGGCCTTACTTGTTCGGTCGCCCTTTCACGGTCGTCACCGACCACAACGCCTTATGTTGGCTAGGCTCAATGAAAAACTTGTCGGGCCGCCTGGGCAGGTGGATACTCCGCCTCCAGGAATATAATTTCACCGTTCTTCACAAAAGTGGAAGGAAGCATTTAGATGCCGACGGACTCTCTCGTTGCCCTCTTCCGCCGAACTTCGTCACAGACGTCATCGACGACGATCCTCCTACAGTTAGTTCCCTCACTCCAACGACTCTGGTCTCCTCCCAAGCACAAGATCCTTGGTGTGCTAGAATAATTCACCACCTCGCTAGCCCTCTCCAAGACCCCAAGTTTCACCGAAAAATACGCAACTTTACCCGACTCAACGGCATCCTTTACAAGCACAGCTATATCCCTGAAGGCGAGCGACTTCTACTTGTCATCCCGAAACCACTACGACGTACCGTTCTTGCTGCATTCCACGATGACCCCACAGCCGGGCACCTTGGCACTTACAAAACCTACGCTCGTCTTCGGTCCCGGTATTTCTGGCCCGGCATGTATCGCGCCGTCGAGAAATATGTGCAATCGTGCGTTCCTTGCCAGACCCGCAAAACTTCTCCCCATGCATCAGACGGACAGTTAATGCCATTGCCTTGCCCCGAGAGACCCTTCGACCGCGTGGGAATCGATCTTTACGGACCCCTACCGATGTCCTCGGCTGGCCACCGCTGGATAGTTGTCGCCATAGACCACCTTACCCGCTATGCCGAGACGGCTCCTCTTATCTCCGCAACCGCTCAGGAAATAGCACAGTTCTTCCTATCCAGCATAGTCCTACGCCATGGCGCCCCGCGGTTTCTTCTTAGCGACCGTGGCACCGCGTTTCTTTCCGCCCTCGTGCAAGAAGTTCTGGCTGCCTCCCGAGTTATTCACCAACTCACATCCGCCTACCACCCGCAAACCAATGGTCTCACTGAACGTTTTAATCGCACTCTATCGCAAATGGTTAGCATGTACATATCCAACGACCACAGGAATTGGCACTCCATTCTTCCCTTCATTACCTTTGCTTACAACACCTCTGTTCAGTCAACCACGCGCTTTTCTCCTTTCTTTCTTGTCTATGGTCGGGACGTCTCATACACCATCGATACACTGTTCCCTTACACTGACATCACCCCTCAACACCCATTCCTAGCCCAAACCCTCTGTCGGGCCGAAGAATGCCGTCAACTTGCCCGCCTTCGTACCGACGAAGATAGACAACAGCAGAAACAGCGCTATGACGAACAACACTCTCCCGTCACCTACCATCCAGGCGATCTCGTCTTGGTCTGGACACCTCTGCGGACACCTGGCCTCTCCGAAAAACTCCTTCACAAATATCTCGGACCCTACACTGTACTGCAACAGACATCTCCAGTGAACTACAACGTGTCACCGCTGAAGTCGTCTACCGATCGGCGCAAACGCGCTCTTCAAAACGTTCATGTGAGCCGAATGAAGCCCTTCGCCCAGCGCTCAGACCAGGACGCCAATTAACCACAATCACCACGACGGCCAGGAGGCCCCCTTCCTCCACGGGGGAGAAACTGTAAGGACGCAAATGCATCACCATCGTCATTCACATTGTTCAGCCGCACACCGCCTGCACGGGCGGTGCGTGGCTCATGCTTGGGCTCCTGGGGTGATTGGCGCTCCAGGGCTCAGCCAGTAAAGATCCTATTTTGTACACTCTCCGCTTTGTCTCTGCCTATAATATATATATATATATATATATATATATATATATATATATATATATATATATATATATATATATATATATATATATATATATATATATATATATATATATATATATATATATATATATATATATATGTATAAACGAGGCTGGTGGTTGGTTAAACATTTGGCTGAAAACCCCGAGACTGGGACGAGAAGGGATGGATAAACACAAAGTCTCAAACACAGCTGAAATTTATTCGACAACGAAAGGGCTTATATAGGCATCAAATCCTACACAAAACACTAGAGACGAGAGAAAGAGAAAGAAATGGGGAATCCCGTGCCACAAACATTTTAGTTAAAAAAAATCGCAGTAGGCGCGGCTGGTTTTGTTTTCGGGCACCAGTGATACCCGCCGTGACGTCTCCCTCACCCACAAATTGTGAATCTACGGAAGAAATTCACGATTTATGGATCTTGCTTTATCAAAACACAGTGATCACTAGCTACGTCAGCATCCAGCTCATGCATCAGAAGAGAGTAATTCTTTTGCCATGTTTATGTTTTTATTTACATGCATAACAAATGCTTACACAACCAAAATAAGACTAATCCCAAGTGTTCTTTTTTTTCGATCAACGTACCGCATAATGGGAGAATTCAATATGTCCATAAATGCGTTAAAAAGCTAAAAATAAACCTATCTCACCAGTTAGTTTCGTTACGCCGCCATTGCCAGCATGGATCATTGGCACTGCAGTCTTTCGATCTGCACGCGCGACAACCCCGCTGGAGCTCTGCACGAGTCATCTCGTGCACTAGCTGGCGCCTGTCCCCTGTGAACTACAGTTATGGTGGCGTCACGCATGCGTGGAACCATATCCTCCCTCTATAGTCACAAAGCCTGGCGGTTCGACGACGGAGCCATAGAGTGCCCGGTCGCAGATTTGGAGCGCGAGGATCTCGTAGCATAGAGCATCAAAGAGCCATTTTTCGGGGAACCTGGGACGTCAGCGCAAAGCTTTTGCAGCGGCGAGGACCAGAAACACACTTGTTCGCTCGTGAGAGGTGCGTTTCGGCGTCTTCGCCGCAGCGGGGCGCCAGTCACGTTGCTCTCCTCTCATCCGTTGTCTGCCGCTCCCCCTTTTCCATTTCGGCGGCCACTTC
>JAZHYW010034560.1:0-55791 GCA_037355805.1 Ixodes ricinus | reverse complement strand
TGGCGTGCTTTGTCGGGACTAGCGTGCTTGTGCGGCTGAACGCTTTGGGAGAGCGACTGCGAACAGTGCGAAGATGTAAGCGGCGCGGGACACGAACCTCTGCTGACACGCCCGCTCTTCCGGCTGAGCGGTCTCTGACAGGTAGTGGATGTTCTCTCTGTGCCGGCTTCCTGGTTCTTACCTGTCCGAGTGGCTTCACCTTCTAGCTACCTTTTGCGGCGTCGGCTGCTTGTCTGGAGCTCTCTTCGTCCGGGCCAAACCTTCGAAACAATGGAAGCAGGCAAGCTGGTGAATGACTTCTAAACTTCAACCCGAGACGAGACAAATAAAATAACACACAAATTCGTTATTTTATTGTTGCCTCGTCTCGGGTTGAAGTAGGGAAGCCACTACAAGCCGCAGCCACGGCGCTCATACATTACACCAAATAAAGACGGGTTGTTCGCTGCATATATAATGACATATCATTATCTGCGGAACAGCATATTTGCAAAGCTTCATTCATATGTAGGCTTGGAACATTTCTAAACACAGTTTTTTATGAGACAAAGAAGGCCCCAGCTAGTGTCTGGAGAATATCGGTTGTGTGAGGTATCGGCAGGGTTCCTCCGCGGCTTTAAACAGAGCTGTTAAGTTCTTCGGCTACATACTTTTTTCTTTCTTACTTTCATGCGGGCGGGTTCTGCTTTCATTATGGGCGCTTTGCATTTCATCGATTGCGGCTTGAGAATCCTCTAAAAACATAGAAATATTAAAGTTCAAGTCGGGGCATTGCGTGCGTTGGCCTCTTCGACCTTCTGGGGTTTGTCTCCAGATATGCGCGAAAGTGTGGCGATCGACGCGTGCATCTCGAACCAGACGTTTTTCAGCCTCCCAGCATTTACATTCATTCGCGCGATGTCACTTGGTGGGTCCAATGCATTCGGTCATTCGTGTATTGGGGTGACCCAGGCTCTGTTCCACTACCTAAGCATTGGGTACCGAAAACCACCTAAGCATTAGGCTCAGGTATTTCAATGTTAGGTATAGTTTTGAAAGTTGGACTTGGAGGAGGAGAGAATGTTTAGCGATTCGTTTCTTACGGTCCCTTCTACTTCTGTCGTGTTTTCGCAACAACTACATTATAAAATGACAAAGCTTAAAAAAAGTATGACCCATAAAAGCAACCCAAAAAATCGTAGCTGGTATTTTCTTTTTTTTTCCGCTATCAAATTTTTGGCAGGGAGTGAGGCCTTTTCTCCGGATAACAGACAAATTAGGGATTTCTCATTTCCCTAATTCTAAACAGCGCAACGCTGCTGGCTCCATCATATTCAAATTTCAAAATGACCGACTTTTTTTTTTGTCTTTTACGCGGATAGTTTCCTCTCCGACTCAGTGACTCTCCTTGAAGTTTTCCGCGGCGCAACTCAAGCCCTAAGGTGGGCGAAGCGTACAGGGGCGTGGCCTCGACCTTTTCGTTCTACCGCCGACACAGACAAGGCCCCCAGAAACGTCATTGGATGAACGCAGCGCCCCCTCGCACGAGTCATCACATCGGTGCCAGCGTCTCGCAGCGTCTTCAAAAACGAGCGCGACTTTAGCGCGCCACGACGGACGGATCTGCCGCCTTGCGGCTCGTCGATCCTCTGCGCGTTTTCCGCTTAGGGCGGGTCGGGGGGTCCACCACGGATGACGTCACTTGGAGGCCTTGTCTTCCAGGTGGTATTGCGCAGACGCGGACATCGGAAACCAGGCAAGCGCGTGCCACGTCCCCGCTGTGTGCGCCTCCGCGGTCGACGAAGACGGAGTGGTGCCGTTCCCTGACGTGGCGTGTGTTTGGAGGGACTCGCGTTGCCTGCCGCTGCCCTTTGGGGAACAAACTCCCTATTTATTTTTTTTTCGTTTCTCTCTCGCCATCGTAAGTACGCGCCAACAAGTACGGGACGGAAAACCAAACAGTTCCCTAAAATAATAAAGAGGGAAGGAAAGGAAAATGGTTGCTGAGAAAGAAAGAGAAAAGTAAAGTAGTCCCTCCGGGTAACGGCCGGGACTCGAGAGCACGCGCGAAGGAAGCACTATCTCCTTTCGCGGAGGGTTCGGTGCGGCCTGTCTGACCCTTTTTCCCTCGACGGGTCTTGACTGTAACTGAGCACCTCGCGTGGTTCGGTTTCCTGGTGCTGGGACAGTTGCTTGGATACGTGGGTTAATTTTGCTTTTCCTCGTCTGGGACGCGTTCGTTTTTCTTTTGCGGTTTTGCGATGTTTGCTTATTGGCTTCTGTCAGGTTTTATTCGATGGTCTCTTCGTTTTTGCGGTGTAGTGCCTGTTTCTACAAGCTTCGTTTATTTTCTTCTATTGCGGAAAAGAAAGAGTATCTAAGGTCCTTACTTGTTGTCGACATCTTTGACAGAATTTCCTGCGACTTCTTTGTTTATTAATGATCGATGATATATGTTGTGATGTTTACGAAAGTGTGCACTACCTTCGAATAGATGATGTATTGTTTCTTTAAGTGAAATATTATAACTGCATCAAAAAGTACCAGGAGTTAAAACAAAGAAAGGTACGGGACGAATGACGATCCATCAACCAACGATCTTTACAAGCCCATGAAACCGATACAAATAAAAAGCGAGATTGCAAAACCTTTTCTCCTACGCGCGCCATTAGAAAGTTCGCATTATCATTTCGAACGTTTCGCTTAATGTTATTTGGAGGATACTTTGGCGTACGTAGGGGACCTTTAGCAGGTCAACTTACCCAAGAGTAAGTAGCTACTCGTGACAGAACTCATGGCACCAACGAAGCCGACGGGTGCTAAAAAACTATCTAGCACATTTGAAATACAACGAGCCATCCTTTCAGACTATGATACACTGCCGTATGTATACCTCTAACTGCCAACCCGCCTTTGAATCTACATACAGCTCACAGAAATTAACGGTTTCTGTTTTCTTTTTTTATTTCGGTTCCTTTCCCTCGTTTGGTTCTGATTTCTTTTTAACGCTGTATGCGTGCTTCTTATATATAAACCATATATTTTCACATCCACGTTGCGCGAGTAATCACTTCGACTGCAATCCAAACGTTTCTGATACGAGGTAATTCGTTTTCCCTTCTCCGTCGCGCTCACTGCAACAAGCAAGACGAGGCGAGTATCACAATCCTCGCTCCTTTTTATGTATGCACCGCCTGTTTTTTTTTTTTTTCTTGTAGTGGAAGTGGGGGACTGGAGGGATTGTGCTTTCGTCGAAACGACGTGTCTTCTCTTTGTGCCCCCCCCCCCCCTCCTCCTCCCCAGGCCGATAAATAATTCAGCCGAATGGGCCGATGTTGGCGAAGCATCCGCAAGCCTCGATGCCGGTCTGGTTTCACCGCAAGACACCCTCGAAGGCTCATTAAACTAACAGCTCGCCTAATTGAATTAGACGTCTGATTTTTTGGTGTGTCTGTGTGAGCCTATTGGCCCTTGTTTTACTTTTCATCGTTTGCTTTAATCTAGATTTATTCGGGCTTTTATTTCGTGTTTCGTATGCTTTTCCGCTTCTTACTTCGATCAGTCGTAACTTGTTCGCGGCGCTACGAAGGAATGGCATTCCAGAAATGCAGTTCAATTAGTTTACTGATCGATATTTTTTTGTATATTTTTTGGAACGTGTGGTGTAAATTTTTAGAATGCTCTCTTACTGATTGGGAAATAAGTTTCAGGTAGTTTGACTTCGAGTCTTTAGACGTTTTATATTTGGCATTGGGGAACTGTGCGTGAATAGAACTCGCGCTGTTTCTTCAAACCTATGGCCGCACGAGAAACACGAGACAATAAGGGAGTTTGAGTAAATCATTCCGATATCTCCGATCCCGATAACGATACGACGCATGCGCAAAGGCGTCGGCAGATTGTCGGATATCGTTATCGGAGGTATCGAAACGATCGGCTAAAACTCCCGAATGAAGTGGGCGTATCCTCTTTCCGTTACCTCGGTATCTTTTTTATTCTCTTACTCGGCTGTCCTCTCTTGTTTTCTGGTTACGTTTTTTTTTGTTTTTTTTTTTGGCACTACGTCACGTTTTTTTTTCTAGTTCTTGATTTCGTTCGTTCACCTAGTAATTGGACTTAATATTTTCTACGGGTTTACGTACATTGCACGATGGCAGAGGTATCTCTACTGTTTCTAATGCCGAATTGCATTCTTAGTGAAGCCTCTGATTTAGTCTGGAAAAAAGTGACTGAAGCGTGCCAAGGTCGAAGAGTTTACCGGACTGCCAAGTACTTGAGCCGCGAGCTCCGCCCGCCCCACAAAACAACCGTAAAATAAGAAAAAATAAAAAAGGGAAGGGAAAAGAAAGAGGATTTCAGTACGCCTCGAGAAGACTTCGCCAGCTACGAGATTATCAAAAAAGAAAAAGAAAAAAAAGTAGAAAAGGATGACGAGGCGACGCTTACGAGGCAGTAGACCGATCTCACCAGCCAGTTTGACTACGCCACCGCTGCCGCAATGCATCGAGGGAACTTTAGTCTTTTTGCACGTGCGACGACCCCGCTGGAGCTCTGCGCTCGCAGAGCACGAGACGGCACGAGCTCTCGCATGCACGACGGTATGCCTCCAGTGAACTAAAGTTATGGCGGCGTCACGCATGCTCCGAACGCTTTGTGAGATCGGTCTGTTCTGGATATGACGGTTTGTTCGACAAAAATGCACATTACTACGTCTCAGTTCTTTCAGTAGGGCTATGCTCGAGGCAATTGAACCCCGCAACATTTGGCCGGAGTTGTTGCGTTCCAAGGTTGGTCCATAGTTCGGACCTCGTATTACAATTATGGTTATGACGATGGCGTCCGGTCGCCGCGATTTGTCACGAGGGTCTTGGGGCCACTGCGCACGGTAGTCAACGCCAACGATGAAGCCACAGTCACGCTCATCCTAATGATACATTGTACGAAAAACATCGTTGCAGACACAACGTATTTGGGGACATTCCTCGAGCATATTCGAGGCAGCTTCCTACATGCGCCTCGAACATGCCTGTGGACAGTTTCTGCACGACGAACCTGACAGTAGTGTCATCCAAGGAAGAAGCAGGTCTCGTCTGCAAACAACTTTTGAACGACCAACGCGACCAAGGAATGGATGGATGGATGGAACGTTAATGGCTATACCCTTTGTAACGGGTGGTAGCTTGCGCCACCTAGCCTAAGAGACACGGCTAAGACAGTGTCTGCAGAGTGTCTTTTCTACGCCGGCAGTGAGTTCTTGATGGGGAGACGCGTGCTCTTCAGAAAAACGAAGCCCTAAATGTCCCGTGGAGAAAGAGCGGCAGTGTGCGTGTTCGGGACGGAGAACATCGCCGGAAACGACTGAAACGTGCGTGCGCACATCTTTTCGGGGAAGGCATAAACGGAACGATGGCGGCAATATTTCCTCTTTTACTTCCTCTCCCCTTTCACGTCGTTCGAGGTTCTTTTTTTTTTTTTTTACTGTGCAGCTGACTGGTTTATTCGTTTCTCCCGACATACAAGCGTGTCTATGTCCCGGACTCTCTCTCTCTCTCTCTCTCTGTATACTTCTCTTTGAGCTTGCGTCTGCGCGCGGTTTTTGTGGTTTATGCGCATCATACGGGTCGAAATTGAGGGAGAGGGGAAGACGAGAGGGGCACGTCAGAAGCACCCAGCTCTGCTTATATATAGAATGATTAGTAGGGAGACTCGAAGCTATAGCTGCCTCTGTCTCAACTGGCTCTTTAAACGCGTTCGGAGGTTGAGCAGAAACTAGCTTTGCGTCTTAATCATTGCAATCAGAGCTCGGTGTTCCCCTCTCCTCTCCTCCTCTCCCGCGGTTTCTAGCCGCATACTCCGTTCGCCCCTAAGCTGGCAGTGCGGAGAGACCTACGTGCTCGCCGGACCCCTTTCATCGCCTGACCCCGCCTTCTGAGCGTGGCTGTGGGCCAAAGAGTGGCGTAGAACTTTTCCAACGAGCACGTAGCTTCCACCACACTGTCAGCTTAAAGTCTGCAGTTTTTTTTCCCTTTTTTTGCTTGAGCCAGTCTGCGCTTGGGAACGCGCTTCGTTGGCTTTTTCGCCTGCCCTGCCAGCGTAGCTCGCGGAACTTCACAACATGAGGAGGAGTGTTTCGGTTCGACCCGGCCGCTATGTGTGGCTGCGGGAAATAAATCCGTCCCCTTTAGGTTTCTCGTAACATGCCAGATTATTGCATGTGTATAGAACGTTTCAGAGAATGCCTTCGGTGTGCCGCCATCTCTGTAACGTCCCGATGACGACGACGCACGTTTCGCCTGGGCGATGAACGCTGGAAACATCTATACGTGAGTCCAAATTCGTTTGTTAAAATTGTTTTTTTCTTTCTTTTTTTCTTTTTTCTGTGAGCGCCGACGTTACGGTGAACAGGCCGGCTTCTTGCGACGGTCCCCATGTTGAAATCTCCCGTATCTGGGTTGGGCGACAGAGAAATAAATAAATATTTTTTGAGCATACCTATATTAAAAAAAAAGTGTAGTGGCGAAAATAGTAGTAGTTGCAGTAACCCCTTAAATCCTATAGTTTTTTGTTGTTTTTTATCTGCAAATAAAGTGCATTACGCGATACTGTTTGCGCGAACCCGACATCGGCGCTTTTTCGCCTGCCAATTTAAAATGTAGTTTCCAGTCATGTAGTTCGTGGGCACTACATTTTCTCTGCTGAGGTATACTGCCCTAACTGAGAACATTCCACCACACTAGTAATTTTCATGGCGGCTTTTTGATTCTAAGAGTAAAACGAAAGGACCCGCGGCAATGGAGTGTTCTTGCTAACCGTGTCGCTCTAAATATTTTAGTGTTTTACCCCAACACAATTTCGTCAGAATGCAACATGGCGGCCGTCATAAAAAGAAAACGGACTGCATACATGTACGATACAGCCTTTTTCAAAACCCTGTCAAGCAACATTGGCGGACACCATTTCTCGGGCACGAAGCGTGTCATTGGGATCGAGACCAGGCTGACGCAGCTCTCGCTCTGCTTACGAGCTCGGAGGTCCCGGGTTTGATACCCGGACCAGGCGGATTTTTTCGGTCGCGCACCAGTCACCTAGCTGTGTTTGGAGATTTGTGTTTGTCCTTTGTCCCTCTTGTTCCCCTTCTCCAGAGGTTATTTTTGTCAGTCGAGCTTAGAAGAGTTTCCGCCGAACACTGACGCGGCCCTCGCGTCCGATATGTGCTATAGTGGCTAGTAGATGGCGCGCACTTTCGAAAAGGGTTCATTATGTTCCCGGCTTCCGCGCCCCGGGGAATGTTACGAGAAGCAAAAGCCGCGTCCTGTCTCAGGGACTTTTTCGGCGACGGAATACAACATTGCTCTTGGACTTGACGGCAACCGCTGCGATTTTCCTGCTTGAAGCGAGGCACGAAGGATAGTCAAAAGCATGCTGGAGCGCTTATATTATGTCTTCTTCGTTTTACCTGGCTGCGTTTCGCGATGCGTGCATTTTGTCGTTGGCGCGCGGACGTCCGGCGTGACGGAAACTCGGGAAGTGACGACAGGCTTTTTTTTTTTAGATTGTAAGAGGGACAATTGAGGCGGATGAGTTAAACGCGGGAAGATCTCTCGCGTGGAGACAGCTGTTTTGGAAAGGAGAGAAAAACGATGAGTAGCCCGTAATAGTGTACTTTGATAAGATACCAAGCAACGCGATTCGAACGAAAGAAGAATTTAAATTCCCAAGCAACGAAAACAGACCTGTCACCTTCAAAGGTAATTTTTTTTTCTTTTTTCTTCCCCTTTCCCGAACTGGCGGATATTCTGAAGGTTTGAAAGGGTTCGAATTTAACAAATGAAGGAGCGTATAAAGTTCGCCGTCCCTCAACAGATACACCGCCACCCCACACGAGGAGTCTTTCCGTGGACGGCGACCACCGGTACACACGCCCCGCACACAAACCATAGAGAATTTATATTTTATTTTTATATTTACTTCGCGGCAGTGCCCCTCTTCTACGCTTTCAGCTACACTCCTGGCGTGTGCACTTTCGGATGGTGGCCTTTCTGTCTGGGCCCCTCTTTATAAACTGACCCCCCTCCACCCCCCCCCCCCCCCGGGATGACGTTTGGTGCCGCTCCTTTCTCCTTATGAACTGTCGTACACGACACAAAATTGCGCGGCGTCGCCGCCAGGCGCGCCCTATACCTGGTGTCTTTTAAGGCTCCCCCAAAGCAACAGATCGTAGGGAAGAAAACGTTGCTGGGCTGAAAATGCGGCGCTGCCGCTGCTGGTTTCAGCGTCGCATGAAAGATGGCTGGTGGCTACTGCAACATCAAGATGACAAAGGCCACAGAAACGGGAACAACATCAAAAGAGGAGGCAGTTGCGAGGAAAATTAATGCGCCTAGATTTCAGAGTGTCTCCAAATGCTCGATTTTGGGTCTCGTGGTTCATGGACGGCGTTTGCAATGCGAGGTGTGGTCGGAAGCGTTGATCTTCTGCAAGCGTCTCTGCCTCTCCGCTCGCTTTCCCTCTCTCCACGTGACAACTCAACGCATGCGTACTAGCGACCAATTCGCCCAGGAGGCGTCCGCCGTAAAATTGGAAACGCGCTCCATTGTTTGGGTTGTTCCCAGTCTTAGAACTGGCTCTCGAAGAAGAATGTAGAGACAGCACGGCGCGTAGGGGCAGTTCTTCTTCGTGCCCTTTTTGTGCGACGAGTCTTCGCGAAGAACGAGACAGCGAGGCGGCTCTTTCAACTTGTATGGTCCATATTTTATTTAGTCTCTCCTACGTATATTTCTTAGCTCCTGGCAGTGTTTTTATGTTCTTCCGTTTTTCAATGGAGTAAGAATAGAAGTGGTTGAAAAGGAAGGTCAAATGGAATTCACTATTTTATGCTCTTTTATTATTATTATTATTATTATTATTGTACACGCGGCGTTTTTGGTGCTTCGCGTTCTGGACGTGCTTGTTGGTACAAAGATGTTTCCCGGCAGGACAGACATTTTGACTTCTAGTTTTTTTTTTTTTGGTAAGGCTGGTGACATGATTGGTCCCAACGCTCGAGCAGGTGCAAGCGTGTTTCTTTCTCTTTTTTTTTACGTCGAACATTTATTTAATATTTATTTATTTCATACCGCAGAACAATAAATAGTCTAAAAAGTGGAAGAAAAAGAAAAAGAGCGCCCAGAAGTTTTCAGAACAGTCAATAACAAAACAACGGTCAAAACAACACGAGAGTAAGTCTGTGACACCGGCACTGCGAAAAAATGCACGAGACAAATAGGGTACAACAATAGCAAACGTTTAGGTTTTTGGTCGTGTGAATTTGTGTGTATGTTAGAGTGCCCGTCTCTGTTCGACATGTTTGAAGGTTGTGCCCATGCTTACCCGCAAGCAGCGGTTTCTGTTTTTGCGTTTTTCTCAATAATTTCTTCTCGTCTTTCTACAACATTCTCGCGAAAATGCTCGCTGGGAGCAGGCAGGTGTGAAATGAGGACAACAAAATAAGGGACATCTGAATTTTCCTTTTTAGTTCGGAACAAATAGCACGAAGAGGAGGAAAGCACGGCGGGATCCCTTTTCCTTGCCTCGTTCGGTGACGTGTGAAAAATGGGCAAAGGACAATGGAATGCCAGAATGGGAGAAGAACGCATTGGAAGCATGTAATTCGGGTTGCCGCTAATTACCGATTATAGTGCCACAAGATTAAGCTTGCTGGTGCTTAATGCGATCAAGTCTAAACTCGAGAGCTCGTCTATTACTAGAGATTCATATACTGAAAAATACGTCCACAAGTCTAGGCTCCTGCATATAAATAGGCGGTTAAGTTTACTCAAGACACACAAGAAAATTATTTCCTTCGTTAAACGTTCTGTTAGAACTTCATGTCGTTCAATTGTCGTTGGCCTTTTCGTTTGGTTCCCAACTGTTGGAACAATTCTTTGGCTGCGTTTACATAGATGCGACCAGTCACAAGAGCCTACCTTTCCGCTCTCTATCACTTCTGCCCATTCAGTGTCGTCAAAGCTGACGCTGGTGAGGAGGCAATCTCCTCCCCAGCATTTGCTCTGCTAAAGCAGAAAGAGGTTTGGGGAGCGTCCCCTGAACCCTTAAAGCAGGACTGATCCTGCCAGATACACAGCGCGTTGGCTTCCATGTCAGCACGAGATTCTCCAAGACAAGCGGAAACCCAACGATAAGGGAGGAAGGATGAGGGAAGCAGACCTTCTCTATGATAGATAAAGGGATCGCTCAAATAGGGGCGAAGAAATGGGACGCTCATAACTGTTCCCGAATAGAAAAAAAAAAAAAGAAGGGGTTGGATGAAGAGGAGGGGAAGAAAGATGGTGGTCTCACCCCGCGTGTCTGACGTGTCGTCGTCCGGCAGGACAGAAACATACCGGCGGCGTCCGTCGTGTCTGTCCCCATGACAATAGCAGTCCGTCATTGCACGGTTTTCAAAGCACGCATTGTTCGTCAATGAGGTTGGGTTGGTGGCGCCGGGGATGGCAAAGGAAGACGGGGGAAGTCAAAGTGGGGAGAGGGGAAGGACGCCACGAGGAAGAAGAGCGGCTCGGCGTGGAATTTCTCGTTCCGCATTCCTTACGATTCCCGAGTGTTCCGTGGGAGGGGGCGGCGATTCTCTAAAGATATACGCCCCCCCTCCCCCCCCCTCCTCCCTTCCTCCCCTTTCTTGTTGGAAACGGCGGTGGTGGCGGCGCGGTATTTGAGGGTAAGACAGAAAAGAGATTTTCGGGAAAAGCTCGGCGAGAAGGGAGGAGTGGGGAGCTCCATTTGCTTCGTCGCTTCGTGACGCGGTGTCATTCGTATCTGCGCGTTGCTTTTTCTACCTTGAGAAAGAGAAAGAGGGGGAGCGGTCGTTCCTGGGGCTCTGCTGATGTACCGTCGCAAAGTGCGTGGAGACTAGACAGCGACAGAGAGCGCAGATTTTGGGCAGGGAGGGTTTGTAGCCAGGGGAAGGCCGGGATCTCGAAATCCTTTGTCCCTGCTTGTGTGGCGGTCGGGTTACGACCCTCCGATGTCGTTCTCGGCCGATCTGTCGCGGGGCTTTCTGTTCCGAGATCCCCGTCGCTTTATTCCTCCGCGCCCCACGCGAGGAATGCCGTTTGTTGCTCTGATCTCGGCGGCTGCCGTCGTTGGAGTGAAGCCCTCCTGTTTCCCTTCTTTCGGTGTGGGCTCGGACGCCGTTGAAGGAGGGCGCTTTGTGGAGGTTTCCGGAGATCTGCAGATGTTGGGGGGTGGGAAGAGGGTGCATGTTAGGACATTTGCTTTCGTCTTGTGTGTCTGGCTCCTTTTTTTTTTCTTGTTACAAAAAGCTTTAACGTCCGGTTCATATTTATTGTAAGTTTGTGTTCCCTCGGGGAAGTTACGTGGTCGTGGTGTGCAGTTTGCGTGCATTCTTTTGAGTCGCAGTCGGACTGCTCGGAAAAAAATGACCCAGACATTCAAGATGGCTGCGGACACACCTCAGGCATGTTCGAAGGCTTCATGCATGTCTGCAGAGAGTTTCTGCATCTCCAGTCTGACCGTCATACGAAGAAGACCTCGGAAAGCGTCCGCAGACTGTCTTGTGTATGATGTAGTGGCAGTCTGGGAGCGGATTTAGAGGTTGCCGGCCTTGCTATGTTTTACGACAGATCAGGTATTCATTATTGTGTATGGCAGGCTTATTTTAAGTAGTTGGATTATATAATTTTTCGGATTTCAATGTGTGTAGTTTGAGCGAGTCATTATGACTATAATTCGTTTCTGCGTGCCTGTAGCCTCTTTTCATGCTCCAGACGTGTAGGAAGTTGGCGATCCTTTTAAATCATTAAGGGTACTAGAAGTTGTGTTAATTTTGGTGTAGCAGTTATCAGTTGTTGTTGTTTTGTTGTTTATTTTGTGTTCTAGCGCATGTTGGTAAAACATTTCAAAGCACGCCACCATGTACGAAAAAAGCAAAAAACCGTTCGTCCGCTGCTTTTAATACAGTGAGCAAGCTCGCCAACTTAGCTCTGTGGGTGCTTTGTCCAGCTGTGTGGAAAACGAGATGAACAAAGCACCTCCTACAGTTCGATCTAGGACGTTCTTTTCGTGTTTTTGCTTTGGTAATTCGTGACTTCTAAGGGAGCGTAAATCAGGCGTCTCGCCACAAACAGATTTTTTATCGCGTAGAAAGCCTTCCGCTAGACGCCATTTTTAGAATCCCGGGTAACCTGGGCGTAAATGCTCGTTCGCACACTCGGGTTTGCTTACAACCGAGTTCCTCTAATCTCCCGCGACGAGAGAACCCACTGGCACGCTAGCGCCATCTATAAAACAGGGGACACATGAGAGGTGCAACAGTGGGCGCCGCGCGGCGCTCCGCATGAGGCGCCACCTGGCGATACGCGGAGATATTTGTGGATCGACACATGCACGCAAAAGCCTGTCGCGCGACGCACATAGTTGCCGAGCCACCATTGGCACCGAACGTGGGGCGACTGGCAGTACTTCCCTTTAATACTACTATTTATGCTCAAAACGTAAGTTAAAGTATTTAGATGAAAAACTAAAACACATAAAACTGGCGCATACGTTTTCGTGCTAGAATTATAGTAATAATGTCGAAGAAAACATTACCGTAAAAGGTATGTTCACAACACTAGCAACGCCGTGTTTGCTTTTCTTTGCTACCCGATCAAGCATAAGGAAAAACAATATCGAAATCGTTTTAATGAATAATTGCGTAGACTGTCTAAACACTTAAATATTCAAACGCAATGTGACCAACTCCGCAGAGACAACTGGAAGCGCGCAGCGTAACCAGTCCTTGAGAAAACATACCGTATCAGACCCCTGAACGCCGCTACGAGGTTCTAGACATAGAGGCCCAGCTTGAACAGAAAAGTATAGCGCAAATCGCTTGCATGAGACGTGACCAATTTTATGAGACACTCGGGCGCTTTCGCTATAGGAAGTACACGGATATAGATGTTTTATTGACTTTATGCAAAGGAAGTCACACCGGATGCAATAATTATCAGGTGTAATGACCGTGACATTGAAATGAGCAGTGGCAAAGCGTTGTCCTCGAGCACCATAAAAACAGTATGCGTGAGAGTAAATACCTACCAACGCAGTCGAAGGTACTAAACCAGCAGAGAAATTCCAAAACTCACAACACGTTTCTTCGTCTCCCGGCGGCATCGAATGGCTGGCTCGACAAACCTGACGACGCCGAAGGTCTCTCCGGTACAAAGTGCACCGTCTTGGCATCCTTTCTTCACCCCTCGTGTTAACTCCCTTCATCGGCTATGGCAGTGACATTCCGGCAAACAGACCCCTCTCCCCTTTCTACCTTGTCCGCCGTTACCTGTTCCTCCTCCCCCATGCTGAGGAGGATCATCTGCCTTGCAGAATCTCGAGTCTGGTCGTCGGCCTTTAAGATGGCCGTGGAATTCCATTTCACCAGCGCGAGGGTTTGGCAGTATTTACAAGAAGAAATGTACTTATACTATCTATGAGGAATAATCGTTTCTAACATTGTCAAAACAAATTTCCCGGGCAACAAAAAAAAATGATGCAATAATAAAAAAAAAAGGTTGTAAGGTGCTCCCAAGTGCGTGAACCAGCCTTAAGATGTTATCGTGTACGTAAGCTGATTGCGTATTTTCTTTCTCTCGAACCTTTGCCGTATCAGAACGCACAAAACAGTTAAACAAGATTGTTTTTCTGTTAAACCGCGTGAGGGTACTTCATCTGGTTCAAAGAGATGACCTACTAACGACGACGGCTGAAACGAAATTGAACCATCAAAGATCTGCAGCCGCCATTTTTTTCGCTACCCGATTTTTTTCGACCTTCTAACCTTTAATCTAATAAAGCTTCAATCTTTCGGAAACAATCAAATTACACCGCAGTACGCAACAACAGAGCGCTTTAAAAGCAAAACATGAGATATAACCTAACTCGGCGCGAAAGAAAAGCAAAATAAAGAAAAGAAACACGATGAAAGTAAGACACAAGTTGGAGTGGGCAGCGGCGATATTTCGTGGCTCCATTCCCATTCGCGCCCCCGCCTGTCGTTCTGTTTTTGGCTGTCGAAACGTTTCTTCCTTTAATGTTACGATACTTTTTTCTTTACTTCGCTTATTTATTGTTTATTCCCCGCAGCTAAGAGGGTGAGAGTGGGGAGGGAGATGGTACAGGCTCCAGCCATTTATCAAGATGGCCCCCAGCGCCGAAGGCCGCCATTACCGGAAGTAGATGGCGCTCGAATCGTGGACGTGATGTGAACTTCCGGCTTGCCCCTTGCCTGGCTTTACCGGTTCTGCAGCGGTGGCGCCCCTCTCCCGCCGACCTTAACGTTCGCAGCGGAACGACCCCCTGTGGGGCAATTACTGCATCGTGACCTCTACACGACCTCTTTTTTGATGCCGTCCTCTGGGACCGCCGCGTGTGTGTCTATACGCGCCATTGCGGTGGAAAAACAGTCCCATTTCGCTAGCGCACGGATATGGCTAAGCGTACTAATACACACCCATTCGTCTTCATGCATCTTCGATAACGGGAGCAGCTATGTTTTACCGAGAGTTAGAAAAGATTTGTTGTTCGCGCGCCTTTTCTGTGAGAACATACAAACCGAGCGCCAAATGTGTTTTTTTTTCTTCTTTTCGCGCGTTTCTTGTTATGAAAGGGATCTATGTACTTTCGGTAATTTAAGGCCTAGTTAGTGTCACCTTTTTTGTTTTCTTTAGTTTTGAACCAACTGCGTGTAGATTTTAGTTTAAGGGTTCTTAATAATGCCTGTCTTTCGAAACTAACGTTCTTGAGAATAAACTATACGGAACCATTTTTCTAGCTTCCTTCTAGTTTTCTCAAATTTCCCTAAAGCCCTATAAGACCAGACATGCAAACTTTAAATATGTTTTCCTTTTTTTTACTTTAAGAATAAAGTTTATTCCTAGCGCAGACAACTTTTAGAACCTTAAGACTGTTCCTTAGTGCGCATAAAATATGTCTCACTTAGAGCGTCGGTTGGGCTAGATATCATCATAAAATATGCCTCTTTCGCTTACCCTATTCTAAGCTTTCACTTGATCTCCCCCGTTGTACCTTCTTCTATGTGCTCCATGAAGGTGACTGCGAAAATACTTTCACTTTCCTCGCGAGCCGCTGCTTCCTCGCATAAAAAGAGACTGCCGCCTCATTCGATTTTCGCCGAATAACAACGGCATGTGTACGCACAGTATACTGCCTCAAAACATCGGCGTAAACAAAAAAAATTTGAAAGCGTCGTATTCTCGCGCAGTTGCGTCGACCCCTTTCCAGGCTGACTTTTCGATGTATCCAATCAGGAGCGCCAAAAGTGTTTCGTCATGGCAGTTGCTCTGCGAAACCAATCGCACACCTAAAAAAGCGCGAGGTCAGGCCGCAGTCACCGTGCGTCATTGGTTTGGTCGGTGAGGCTGACAGCCAATGCGCAAAGATGGCGACCGCCAGTTCACCTTTGCCTCGCTCGAAAAATATAGAAGCGATTTTCGGAAAAATGGAGCCCGCTCCCAGTAGCCGACGCTTTTCATATCCCTGCGTTTGTCGCTTCTGGCGCTGTTCTCTCATCGAAAACACGAAAAACGAAATAGCTATGCGGCGAGAATGTCGTCTGCTTCTTTGCAGGGGTTGCGATGACGTCAGAACGACGCCGAGCTCTTATTGGCTGATTAAAAACGTATTGGGTTGACCTCAAGGCGTCTAGCATTGAGGAGTACCCGTTGTCCTTTAATCAGAGCCAATCAGAAGCTCGGCGTCGTTCTGACGTCACCGGAAGACCTGTCCAAGAAGCAGACGACTTTCTCGCCGCTTAGCTAACTTTTGAATCGGATAACGAAAAACTTTGCTAGTTTGCCATTGAGTACCTGGAGCGCTAGCGCCACATCTCTGTGGAGACCGAGCGTTATTATAAATGCCTGAGTTTATGCAAAACTTGTATCGAAACGGTATTTACGTATAATCTATTTGATCACTTATTCACATACCGTACACCTGCCTGCCTTCTAAAACCCGCAGTTCACTTTCGTGTCGTTAGTGTGACATCACCTTTCGAAGCGTTCCGGCTTCTGTCTATAGGTGGTGCTGGTCGAGGATGGTAATTCGAAGGGTAAACCTGATTTATTTTATTCCCGTTATTTATTTTATTTTGTAGTCACTGACAGGATGAGAACTGCAGAGGAGTTTCAGTTAACGCCGGAACAATAGACAGCCAGCTTGCGGTAAAAAAGAAAGGAGGAGCTTCAGGCGGAAAGTAAAATGTCTTGTTGGCAGCCCTACTCAGTTGTTGTAAGGCGAACTAGTCTTCTTTGTTTGTTTGTATTGAGCGTGAAAAACGACACAGAGAAAACAATCGTCTGCTTACCCTCGAAAATAAGAAAGGAAAAGTGCGTCACAAATAAAACAGGAAAATAAAAAAAAATTAAACGCAATACAAGTAAAACAAAATATTATACGAAAGTTTTTGAAAGTGCTTGGCCCTCAATTCTCTGAGGGGCAACATCATCATTTTATCTTCTTTCTGTCACGTTCTGTCGTTCCGTCGCCCCCAGTTTTGGCGGCCGGTTCAAGCGTCGGAGGCTATGCCTAGCCGTACGCGGGCAAGAAAAAGTTGACGCTGATGAATACATGCGGCCTTTCTCCAAACACCCTCTTCCTGGTTCGTTTTCTTCGCGTTGAACTCGAGCGACGACAAACGTAACGAAAGGGAAGTGTTCCTGCAGCGCCTCGTTGATCGTGCACGGGCGTCGCCTAAACAAGTTATCGACGCTCGCTCTTGCAAACTAGCTCAAGGGGATGGTCGCACAATAAGATGAAAAGAAAAACGGAGCCGAAACTTGGTTGCGTCGGCGTCGAGTTTCCAAGTGAACCCTTGCCCGCAAGTTTTCCATCGCTAAGTGCGCGTACAAACACGGAACGACGCCTTGTTTACACAAACCCTTCGCCTCCTCGTCATCCAACTTTAAACCGCCGCCTGAACTTCTACTTCTCTCTCTGTCTCTCTCTCTCTCTCTGTCTTTTTTTATCCTCGCCATATTCGGTTCTCCTGTCAATACAGACTATTCGCCTTCCTCCGGTCTCGTCGGCTTGAACTTTACTTTAGCTCTCACTTTAAATATTTTGGTGAGGACGTTGTGAGTTCTATCTGCTTGTGTTTTGTTCTTAAGGTTTCCACTTAAGGGCCAGTGTACCGTTGCTGGGACATTTGAATGTGGAGGAAACAGGTCCCCAAAGGGACAAGAGCTTTTATATCCGTGTTTTGAGTTGTGTTGCAATTTTTATTCTTCGCTGGGTCGTACTTAACCTTAAAGGCCCGTTCACACTCTTGCGACCTCTTAAATCTTGGTTCCCTGCGAACTCTTAAACCTCTTAAAACGAGAGGACACAGTGGCGCCATCTATCGGTTTGCAGTGGTAAACTTGACGGTCCGGCATATTTTCTATTTCTCCCGCGCATTATCGTTTCTTTCTTGGCTCGAAAAACTTTTTTTGAAAAACGTGTTATAAACAAGCCTTTCTCATAGATGTTCCGCACATTCGACCTCGGAAATGCCGCAAAACCGTCGCTCTTGTGAAATGCAGTTCCACGATCACCGCATAGATGGCGCCAGAAATGAAATTTTAAGAAGTTTCAACAGATCTGGTCTCTCTCCGGAAATCGTACTCGGTCGCAGAGTGTGAACGGGCCTTCAAGCGTCGTTCACACACTTGCAACCGAGTAGGACGGAGAGAGATAAGACCGGTTTTTACAAGCCTCTTGCAACGGCGGAGGCCCAAATGCGCTGCAGCGGAGCAGGTCCTACGGTTTGCTCTGTATGTTTATACAGCCTTGATGGAGATACGCCACAACGGGTAATCGATCCCTTAGCTGGCAGGACGCCGTCGCACGAAGCTTAAAAACCGGTCTTGTCTCTGTCCGCTTCCTAAAACCTGCAGCGTCACGCAGTCGGCGCTTCAAAGAATGTCGCTACATCTATAAGGTTCTTATCCAGGGACTTTACGGGAGGCGAGTCGTGGTGAGTGAGTGGGGGGGGGGGGGGGGGGGGGGGTAGTGCTTGCGCAAGCAGCGTCTATGAGCAGTTCCGTAACTGAGCTAATCTAATAACGTTGCTGAACACTAACGCGGCACTCGTTCTCGACATCGATTGAGCCGAGCTCACGCCCACGCAGTCCTCGTGGACCACACATGCTCAGATCACGTGCCCAAAGAATCAGCTGGAATCAATTAATTGGTGTGGAAGCTTGGCGCGCACGTTTGAAAAGGGACTATTCTGTTCACACGAGGGCGTCCACACTGGTGTCGATACTTAACGGCAACTCGAAGCTTTGCCTGGTTTAAGCGGTTCTATTTTGTGTTATCCTGGTATTATGCACTCGCGTCGATGAAATAGTCTGAACCGCGCCTCGATTCGGACAACTATCCTGCGTGCCTACTCTACCTAGCG
Organism: Ixodes ricinus; assembly: GCA_037355805.1. Lineage (NCBI taxonomy): Eukaryota > Metazoa > Arthropoda > Arachnida > Ixodida > Ixodidae > Ixodes > Ixodes ricinus. The sequence continues at coordinate 37,355 of JAZHYW010034560.1, read as the reverse complement.
CCCTGGCTCGTGCTTCCCCGCAGAGCATGCGGAGTAGCAGTTAGCTCAGAAAACGTCGGAACGCGAGCTGGGCAGTGTCTCTGACGCTTCCAGTGCTCGGTGTCGCGTCGCTGCGCGCATTTCTTAGTGAAAGCGTCGCTTTTTCGTGCTCGCTATTCGCATTCACAGATCGCAGGGAATGGCTTTCTGGAGTGTTGGAAATACCAGACGCCATCACTGTCAATACGTGATCTGATAACTGCTCAGTTGCTTATACGGAACTGAGAGAGAGGAGGAGACAAGAGATCGCGGGGACGTCTGAGAGCCGATCGAGCTCTGACTGGTGAGAGGGCAGACGCGAAGCTAGCTGCCTTTGTTTCTACTTACTCTTTGAACGCGTTCGAACGTCGAACGCTGGCGTCCCGCGGTCTACCGCGTTCGAACAGGAAGGGGGGGGTGATTCGGGGGCACGAGAGAGCGTGCACACCACAGAGGCAGTGTTCCGATAAACGGCCATCCGAACGGACACCAACCGGGTCTCTCCTTCCATCACAGGGGGCGCTTCGGTCGGCCGCTTTCAGCGCGGCTGGTGATCAAAAAGGGCAACATTGGGCAGTATATGCCACCGAATGATTCAACACGCGCGCCGCTCGGCGCTGCACTCGAACCTACGAGCTCACAATCGGGTGAAGTGCTTACGACCTTGGCATGTCTCAACGTTGCGCGATTTCCTTACAGGATAGCGCTACTTGGCGGACCAAACTTCAGTGCCCGGCTGGTGCAGGCGTTCTGCGCTGGGAGCCATATTTGAGTGGGTTGACAGCGCATGCTTCGATCTAGCTTCCACTTATGATCTTCCAATAAGGATGATCCTTATACGCTAAGGAAGCGTTAAGCAGCAACGGTCTCAGTATAATGGCCGCCAGTTAATGCCATCTATGGATCATTCGAATAACTGTCTTCTGAGCGTTGCCGTTTTTATCGGTGTCATCGCAACCCGGCCGAGGTGTCCATTTGGCTGACGGCTCAACTTGGCTGCGAGAGACAAATTAGGTCAAGATGTTCCCATTTGAAATCCCCAATTTGGATTGAATCTACAAATCGACCAGAATGCTTCCGTTTGGCAAATGCCCGGTTTGTCTCGAATCTCCGATTCGACCAGAACGCTCTAGCTCGGCCAGATGCTTCAGTTTGTCTCGGGCATCAGATACGTACCTTTATTGTCTGCTGGGCTTAGGAACAAGTTCTGAGCATGCGCTCTAGCTTTCTTTTGTAGCATATCGGACACCGCCCATCCGGTCGTGCAGCCCAGAGATAGTACATTTTTTTCTCCTGAATGCTAAGCTGGAAAAACATACTGGAGATCCACGCAGGACATCTTGTGAAAGTGGTGTCCAACGAGAGAGAGAGAGAAAGGTTGAAAGAGAGATTGAAAGTTTCTAAAAAAGACGCGGCGTCTGTAAAACGAAAATGAAAGCCCCGCACGAAGCTTAATGATCCGTTTTATGAACCTTTGCCCTGGGCTCCGGTTCAAAACCATTAGACAGCGTTTTTATCGTCCCGAGGCGCTTTCCTGAAGCCGCTGGGCGAAAATGATGAAGCGGACGCAATAACGCGACGAAACAAAACAAGATCAGGAAAAAAACATTTTTAAAAGCGGGGCGCGAGACGCCCGGCGTGCAGGCAAGGTTCCCAACCTTCTCTGGTCGCTCGCTAATGACGGCTGCACTCTCAGGACTAGTTTTATTATCCACTGCCGGACCATCGGGAACAATTTGCTCGTTCCATTCACCGGCGCGCTAGAGCCTTCCGGTGGCGTGTCTGGGCACCTAGAAGACGAGGCCTGCCTTCGACGTCATCGTTCCCTACCCGCCCCGTGTGGCCAGCCCGCTGGAGCTCGAGGAGAGAGGCCACAAAGCGACAGGAGCGTCCGTCTTGGGACGCTCCCGTGTTCTAGCGTCGCGTTCGTCGTCCAGACGCTGCGAGACGCGCTCGCGGCGACGCTGACGCAAGCTCGCTGTATAGAACCACCAGTTATGACGTTTGGAGCAGGACTTGTCTTCTAGGTGGCGTGCCTGGGACCGAGTGTAGGCGCTGTCGTCCTTCGTTGCCCCGAGTGCTGCCGTCACGCGACCAAACTATTCGACGGTTTATACTCTCGAAGCCTCGAAGTGACGAGGGCCGACGCGCGAAAAACCGTATGAAGCGCCACGGCAAAAAGAAACGATAAGCTAAAATGTGTGTTGTGTCTGTCGAGGGGTTCTTGAACCGGTTCCTTTTCGTGGCAGGGTCGTAGAATTAGTGGCGAACATTTTACGAAAATAACAATAAATATAGCGCTTATGGACCGCTCTCCTCCATCGTGGTCTGTATCGATTTCGCGTCGACGTTTTACTTAAAATATTTTTCGGGAAGCTACCGGCAGAACAGTGTTCGAGTGCGTGTCAAGAAAGATAAGAAGAAAATGTGAAGATGTCGTAAAAGGACTATTGTCTAGAAAAAAAAAATTAATAGAGACAGTGAAATGTAGCACTGTTATTTAAAAGTTACATGATTGTCTGAAAATTTCTACGGGAAAACGGGGCCCATTTTTGCCTGTTTTCGGTTTCTGGCGCCATAGAGCTCCATGTATTCCAGAGCTCCGATCGGCTGCCTTTTTCCATTCAAAATTTTTAGAAAAATACATAACTTCTGAAAAACATAACGGTAGTTCTTAAACTTTGAACATCTTGTTCGGACCTTTAGCGCTACAACTGGGTGAAAAATGAGCGTTCGTCGATGCATAGTTTACTTTTGCGGTAAGAAAAACCTTGTAAAATATATATATATATATATATATTTTTTTTTTGGGGGGGGAGGGGGAAAACACTTCTGTATTTCGTGAATTCGTTGTTTTTTCTTTAACATTTTTTTGTCTAATTATTAACGTAAATAATATTGAAATAGTGGTATATTACACTTTCTTCTTACATGTGTCTGTATGTGTATGTGTGTGCGTGTCGTGTGTGTGTGTGTGCTGGAGGAGGTGGTTATGTAAACTCTGGTTACTTCGGTGTCAGCGTTTCGAGTTTAACGAAACGACAACAAAAAAGAAGGGTTTACTAAATGCTGCGTTTTTCTTTTTCTTCTGCAGGACAAGTTATGTGAAATTGGATGGACACTCTTGTTTCCACTTTCTTCTCGTCTTCGTTGAAACCTCGGTGAGTTTTATCTATTCGCAGTGAGAAGCTCGCGAGGGGCGTTTCTGCTTTCCTCACCATGGGCAGTGCACGTGGTATCCACATTTTCCTATACTTCGTTTCGGCGGGTCAGCGCGAGCCGATGCTACAAGCACGAGCGTGTGGCCCTGAACAGTGCCTGGACTGCGCGACGCGCGTGCTCGGGGACGCTGGAAGCCGGAACTCGCGCTTGCAGCATCGGCTGCGTCTGGACCCAAGCTGACGAAGTGGCGAAGGGTGGCATATGCGCGCGCGCAGAGGAAGTCAGGCATCCTCACCTGGGTTGTGAAAAAAATTCCACCAGGTAGCGATACCCAAACTCCTCACCGCGAATAATAGACGCGCACCTTGTGGAAAATCTTTGAAAAAAATCAGTAACCGAAAAAAGAAAGATCGGTGGCCGGGTGGGTTAGCGTAAAGCCCCTTCATGTTTCAAAAGTAGCGCAAGGTGCGTCGATGTACGAGGCTCGTACTGCAACGTGCAGCCCTTGGGAAGATTATGGCGGCACAGCGCAGCACTGGGCTAGATTTCAGACGCCTTCTTCTTCCCAGAAGTGGCGCGCGGCACGTGTCTCGAGCATTTCTACAACAATGAATGGCGCCACTTTTCCCAGGATAGAGGGGCTTAGGCTCTCCTCTCATCCGTTGTCTGCGGCTCTACGCTTTCAATTTCTGGCGGCCGCTTCTATGGGGATCTGCCAGGCTTTGTCGGTATACAGGAGGTTATGCTCATACACGACGCCTGAGGCCCACTCTGCAAATTTAGTCATGTGTTTCGCGCCGCAAGGCTCGAGGGCTATTGATTCTACGGCAGAGCCGAGCCATCTTATTGGGCGCCGAGAACACAACAGAACGCTGTAGCGCTGGCCCACAAATTTCCTTAAATTTTGACATTGAGTGTAAGTATGGGACCACTGCTGGTCTCAAATCGTGCCCTCTCACATGCTGGTTTGCCTTTGCCTCTGAACTTTCTTAACGGGCTTTCGGCGACCTGAGTTGGAGCACATCCGTGGGTAGCCTGCCTCTTGTAGTCGTGCTATCTGTAGCTCAAAGCTGCCCTCTACAGAATGACAGCAAGATTTCTTGAGGGAGGCCTCCAAACACGAGTTCGCAATGCCTCTTTTAACCAGCTTCGAATTAGCTGATACAAAGGGCAGAAGACATTTTTAGATCTCGGCTCCGTACGCCCAACATATATGGTCAGCCAATAATCTAATTTAAATATTCGCGACTCCAGCGAAATCGCACGCCGCAGCTAGCGTGCAACGCCGAAGCTCAGAGAGGAGGTCGTTTCGACTCTGTCGTCTGCTATCGCTGCTTGGTTCTCGTATAGGCAGCATAGAAACAAACATCGTTCCCAGTATTGTTTATGCTTCCGCCGTGTCATTCCTACGCACTAACTAGAAGAGGTTTCTACCGTCGAAAAATCACTATGCTTTCCATATATCAACACCGGTTTTACCTTGCTGCAGTGCAAGACATTTATGGTGGTCCGCGTGTTGAACGACGAAAACGACCTCCTTTCGTCCGCCATTTTTGCCTGACCAGCGCGCCCCCTATAGTTCGCTGGAGTCGCGGATACAAACACTGTAACCGGCTTCGGTAGGTGCATCATAAGCAAACGTCAAACCGCTCGCGCAGGCGCCGAAGACAAGCAGCATCTCTGATACAACGTCCTCTAAAGATTCATCGGCTGCCTCCCTAAGGACAAGAAAATCATTATTTTCTTGTTTTTAGTGAGGCAGCTGACGAAGTGGATTGCTCTTCAATAAAGACAGCAGCTGAAGTTGCTCCATCTTGTCTTGCCAGTTTACGATGTTTATATTCATACTATGCGTGCTCACTAGATGAAATGAATTCAGACACTGGCCTGGTCTATAAGCGCTGGCTTGGATGATAATTCAGAAATCAATAACACTCTAGAACAAAAATAACACTAGAACAAAAACTAGGTATTTAAATGACTGCAACATTTACAGCTGCAGAAAAAATTACAAGAGCTTTGGCACTAAAGAGTATAGGAAAGCATCCCATACCATATCATACTCAATTTCGATTTCTTAATGCTGGTATGTAAGGTGAGATAGAAATTTACGTTCTCTAACCAAACGAAAGAAAAAGAAAAAAAACAGCGTGACTATGTTAGCAACTGACCGCTCCCAAACAGCGTTGCGCTTGACTATCTGGCGCTTGCGCGAGTCATGCTTTTCCACAGGTGTGAGCTAGCATGGAACGTATTCTTCCTCAGACCGAGCAGAGAAAAGTCAAACGAAGAATCCGTCCATTTTAACGCCGAGTAAAGCATCAATGTTGTGACCGCCAGGCCTGTGTCAGTCGTCGAATGGCCGCTCTTTGCCCCACAGCGCTTTCACCGGCGTGCTTGCGCATCGCGACACACTGACGGCCGCCGGACGGCACACCTCCTCATTCTAGCGCACTAACCCAGGGATCCTGGGCTCGAAAAGGTTCTCTTGTCCCTGGGGCCAAGTTATTTCTTCGAAAGGTGTATTGGCGTTGGTGGCGTTCGTTGCTTGTCTGTCGCATGGAATTTGGTTTCCGACGAATACGCAGCGGCGTGTTGTTATAGACTTTTGCAGTGCGAGTTACTGTTAATCTTTGCTCCACTGAGTTCGGCCTTTAGGGTGCGAGCCTCTGATAAGCAGCGTCAGATTATGCACGAGTGACGGCCGTAGGCAGAAAAAGAGCCATTATCAGGTGCAGCGTACGTACGGCGCGTGGTTTGCTCGCTTTCGGGATCGACGAACACGTGCGTGCTGAGCTTTGAGGCTGTGAAGATCTCATGCTGAGCAGTGCGATTTCCACATCCCAGCATTTTGTAAACAAAGAGCTTCTGGACGGTGTGATCCTCAGCGTACATCGAAGAAGGCTGATGACAAAACTGATTCTGTTGCGCAGCAGATTTGAGGTGATAGTACAAAAACCTTGGAGGGAGTTCCTTTTCTGTGCCCCCGTCTTTATTCGACCGTGTCCATATGCGGCGCTGTTGCCGCAGGCGTAAGGACAGTCAGCTTTCGCAGGATATATCGCTCGAATTACATCCCCTTGGGAGAGTGAAAGTTTACCCTCGCAGCACGACGTGAAACCCCTCCGCTTTTGTAGGTTGGGCTGTAGGGATTATATTTACGTGCGCCTGGAAAACGACCCTTCAATTCAAAACAAATGGAAATACCTGATATGTTTGCGCTTATCTGCACAGTAGGGCTGGTTTCACGAAATTTGCAGAGTAGTTCCTTGCATCGCCAATAGAGCTGCTGTTTTGCGAAGGGCGCTTTTCCGCAACACAGCAATGCGCCGTGAGAAAGACGACTTATAAACGTTTTCTGCAAAAATACCTGAAGGCATTTTTACAGATTTGCAATGTTCAATTTTAAGTACCCCCGAAGTTCCAGTTAAACCGATTTCCTTTTTTTTTTTAAACTCCCATTATAATCGATGAATTGAAAATAATCATATATTTTTAAAGCGATCGGTATATTCGAGTGCACCTAGCGGCGTAGTGCAGCTAAATGCATCCTGGGCAGCTTTTGGCCACCGTTTCGGTTTCGATTGGCCAAGCTCAATTCCACAACCATACAGTCGACGAGGTAGAGGTGCTTAGAGCCGATAAACTGGCAGCTGAAAGTGACCCCCACCCGGCCGCCGCCATGTTGCAGCATTCTGTTTACCACTAGACACGTGACCTTATAGATTTTACGTCTAGAATTTGTAGCGAAGTACCGCGCGCAGTTATTGCGTATGTCTTGAATAACGGTACCGACGAGATAAGTTATGTTTCGCTCATTTTAAGTCCTAAAAGAACTTTTACGACAAAACCTCGTGCGGCTTCGCAATGCCTCCGCTAGATCCAGTCAGCCGCGGTGCTGTGTCTTGGTTTTTGATCGGAGCTAGACACTGATCTCTGGAGCTAACAGTATCGGAAAACTAGTTTATCACGTTCGTTTACAGCGATCGCGATACAAATCTCGGTTCAGTTTTTCGCAAAAGCCTCAGGATTTGGTACGGTCACGTGCCTAGTCGTCAAAATTGTACAACATGGCGGCAGCCAAGTGGGGGTCACTTTTGCCTCGTGAACGGGATACCAGTTTATCGTTCTACGCCCCTCTACGTCGTTGGATACAGTGCAGGCATTTTCGAATATGTGACTTTCCTCAAATTTATGGTGTTGTCCCAATACGAATAGAAGGTTGGAACACGTCTCAGGGGGCTTCCAAAGTACCAGTTTGTGTGGAGGTAAACAAAGGAAGAATTGTACTGGGCCGATTATCCTGTTCTATGATCTCCTCATTACTTTAGGCTTCTTAAATGCTCCATGAGCCGGGAGGGTGATACTGCACTCCGGAGTGGTAGGCAGGCCGTCAAGAAGCTATGGGACGTGGCAAACCTTACTCCTACTCCTCGCCAAGTCTAGGCAGCGTCCTTAGGGCCGCGCAAGGTCCGTGTTTCAACGGGGAGGGGGGCTCGGCTTTCACAAAGATGAACGGGTGCAATGCAAGCGAGCGCTGACCTTATTTAAATCCGGTGCTGAGACGCACTACTTCGTCAACGGGCTAATCGAAATCGAAGCCTACTCCTCTCCATGACCAAAGAGGTCTCATAATGCAACGCGCCCAATGTTTGCGTGCAGGAATTTTCGGAAGTAGTATATTCCAACCGGGATGTCACTCACCAAAATCGGAAACATATCTCTAATATTTAGAACACGTCTTTTTTTTTTTTTGAAGGGAGAAAGGGGCGGCTGACGGCGAGCAGTAAAGTTATGCTCGCAGTTAGTAACGCGCGGGGCAAATATATTGGATCGACACTATTGTTTAATATATTTTTTTTATTTACTGCTCCGACGAGCATCCAGGCATATAACTTATTGAAGAACGCCCAAAAAAAAAAAATAGTGCGACGCTGTTACGTTTTTTTTGTTTTTTCATTTATTTTTGTCAATAACGTTGTACGATTTCGGGTCTTCCCTTTTTTCGAGCTTTTTTTGTTTCGTTTTTGTTCCTGTATTTGCAGTACGCACTGGCAGCCGTTCTTCTTCTAGCGGAGTTTGGGTCTTGGAGCGAGCCGGCGCAGTTGGCGCTCAAAAATACTTACGTCTCGGTATTTATGGGTCTCCAGCGAACAATACGGGACTCGAAGCTCTTTCTTATTTCTTCTTTGTCTTACCCGTTTGCTTCTTACTCGTTTCAGAAGTGCGTTTTTAGTGTACAGCCAGACATATATAAACGTACGTTACTATCGCATATATCTATTTTCTGAGTCTTCCTTAGGGAGGGGGCGAGCCTCTAATATTACGCTCTTTTTGTTTCTTTGGAAATTTTCCTTCTTACATTCGCTAACTTCATCAAGGCGTGACGGATTCCTTAAAATTTCGCGGCCCCCACTCGCGAACTCCGCGCCGGCAGCTAGCTCTCGCGCGTAAATCTTCCAGGAATCGTTATCCTTCTCTCCACGTTTTTATATTTTTTTTCCCTCCAGCACAAGCGCGCGCCCACACACACGAGCACTTTCAAGCGCACATCCGCACACATGTGTGCGTGCATGTCGCGTTCGTGCGCGGAAGAACGTAGCGCACTTTATCTGGAGCGTTCAAAATGTATGTGGTTCGCTGAAACTAAACGAAACTAGAGGCGGGATGGGAGTGAAAGGTGGTGTGTGTGTGTGGGTGGGGGGGGGAGGGAGAGGGAGGGGGGGGAGGAGGGGAGTTGTGCACGAGTGTATGATTTAGGAAGGTACACGAAACAGCTCTTTGGGGAGACGACGGGTCTTCTGCCCTTCACACGTGCCGGCTTTTTTCCGTGTGTGTGTGCGTACTTCCATCTGCGTGTGTATGAGTGTGTATCAGTGTGTGCATGTGTCTCTTCATACCTGTTTGTCTCTGTGTGTGTGTGCGTGCGTGCGTGTGTGAGTAAAAGAGAGATATAGTGTTCGTGTGTGTTTGTGTATCGAGTCGTACATGTGTAGTCATCGCGTGTATCTTTGTGTGTGAGTGTTTGCAGTGCTGATTGGACTAATATTAGCTTCTCTGCGCGTGCGGATGTTTCGCGATCTGTACTTATTAGTCAAAACTCTCGCGCTGCGAAATATGAACTAGTGTCTACATTGCATAATCGTTCGTGTGTGCTGGCATTTTTTTTTCCTCCCTTTCTTTCCACTATTTATTTTTTCTATCTAATTTTTTTCTTTGGAAAATGAAACGAGAAGGCAGGTCATGTTTCATCCTAATGATGACGAAATTTCTAAACGCCACCCAAGGGTCGAGAGAGCGCTTTCTTTTCGTTTTTTGAAAGTTGTTTCTCCTCTCGTGTCGCTGACCGGACAAAAAATTTCTGGCCGAGATTAGGAAAGTATGAAATACAATTTCTTTTCTCTCTTTTTTTTTGCGTGTTTAAAGAGAGGAAAATGCACCCTTGAGACAGAAAACGCCGAAGCGGCAAAGAACGAGTGGACGCATAGGCAGCGTGTGCTGTACTACATATACGTCCGAGCTTTATGGCTGTATTGGATTAATGCGAGGCCATTACCTTTTTCTTTATAGACTTAATTTCTTTTTTGTTTGTTTGCGTAACGTAATTCTTGCGTCAAGTAAAACGATCGGTGTCGAGGTTTTGAATTTTTATTACACGCTTCTTTTCTCGGTAATAAGGTGGTTTGTTTGTTTTTTGTCGGTGTTATTTGAGTGAATTATGAGATAGTGAGGCTCTTTGAGATGGAAATTTTTTTCCGCGCTCTGTTTTCTTCTTAGGATTTACGGGAAGATAGTCATATCTCTCGGTCCTGTCTGTTTCTTTTTCAACTCCTCTTTTGTTAATGTTTCTTTTTTTTTCTTTTTTACGGTTAGGCCAGAGGTGTGGCCCGACAGGATAACCTCGAACTTTAGAAGATAGAAGCGATCACTAGAGACATTTCCATGATTTTTGCTTCGTTTTGTATTGAACGTAGTTCGCGATTAGGGAAAGCTCACAAAGTTGAAGCAATTTATCAAACATTTCTATAAAATTGCTTCTTTTTTGTTTTTTTGACAGCGCGAAACACGCGATCTTTGCATTCAAAAAAAGTGTTTAGACACGGGATTTTAGAGTTCAATTATTGTGGAGTTAAAGCTCGCGCTACCTACTCAGTGACCTTTCTTTTCTGATCGACGATTTTTTGTTTTCTTACAAAGGAGGAGGAAGCGTTTGAGACAAGGAGTAGTTGAGCACGAGAGCGGAACTACGTTTGCAAATCTGTTAAGCAGTAGTCAAACTGCGCCTACTTCACATAAAAGACGGGTTATTGGCTGAAAACGTCATGAGATGTGCGAATACGCATCAAGCATGTTTGTTTCATACATGCAGAGAGAGTTTTTGTAACCGTCATCCAAGGAAGAAACACGCTTCAGACAGTCTTTTGTCTAATGTTTGACCGCGGCGGCTTTACGGAACACAGTCGGGTTGCCAATTAAGTAAACTGGCCTCTCGAAAACTCCATCTATATCAGATTCGCACGCGCATTTTTTTTTTTTTTTCACAAACCCTCGGTGGCTACGGACACTCGATATTCATAGCAGCTACCGTGCAGGACGTCAGCTTTTCCCCGAACCCCGTTCGGTGTGACGCGCTTTTTTTATATTGTCCTCCGTTTAAACTGAATTCTTTTTATTTTTGTGCGGGTGTTTGAGATTGTTTGGTTATTTGTTCTTTATACGCTCGCCTTCGAAGCTTCTTTTTTTTTTCGGATGTTTATGATTGGTTGTGTGCCGATTTTATTGATCCGTTCGAGACTATCGCAAGTTTGAATTCCGTGCGGCGAATTTATGTTTCCCTGGGTGAAAAATGCGACGCTGTCTTCGTGCTCTCTGCATTATTTTTCTTCGTGCACTCCGCATTCTTTATATATATATATATATATATATATATATATATATATATATATATATATATATATATATGTGTTCGTTGATTCCCGCGCATTCAACCTCGACGTTTTTGTTTTGTTTTTCCACTTTTTTATATTGTGCATTTGAGTGAGGTGATAATACTTTTTTTGTGTGTATCGATCAAATATTGTCGGGGTAAAAATCGGATAGACCGATCTCAACGTGTGTTCGATGCATGCGTGTAGCCGCCAAAACTCTAGTTCGCAAGAGCCAGGCCGCAGTTCCCGAGACGGCTCGTTATATAAAATGCGTAATCGCGGTCCATAGATCCGAAGAAACATACCTCACGTATCTTTTCTTCTTTATATAGGCATGAGAACATTTTTACAATCTCGAGCCTCGGGTTGTAACTTTTTACTTTGTTATACTTGTTTGTTTTTTTGCTACGCGAGAAAGTAATACACATTTAAAGGACATATATATAAATACATTATTTTTTTTGCAATAAGGATACCGGGGTACTATATTCTGGCAAACTGGAACATTACATTCCGATACAATATTGTTTTCATTTCCTATTTTCAAGTATAACCGTCTAAACAAAAACAGTTTACGTCGTGTAAAGCGCGAACTTGCGCAAAACAGTATGCAATTACTTCCAATCAATCACTGAAGAGGCCCTGCGTGATTCTCGACCCACATAAACATGTCTACAAGTATTCGTTTCAACCTGTTTGGGCTGAGCTGCTATGGGAGCCATTGTTTGCAGCTACACATATGGCGTCACAGTCACTTCACAAACGACGACAATGGCAATGCCCTACACGCAGACATGTACACGTTACCCCAAAAAAGTAACTAAATACCGTTACTCGTTACTCGCTCAAAAAGTAACTAAATACGTTACTCGTTACCGATTCTCAAAAGGAACACGTGAGTTACCTCAAAAGTAACGAGTTACTTTTCACGTTACTTCGACGAACGCGAATATACAACTGTTTTTGTTTCATGGTTTATTTTTTTAATTTTTGGTAGCCGTTGCACTTAAGCAGTAGCTGCCTCTCGAAATTTTCATCAGTTATGTTTCCCCGCTTCCTTGAAAATACATCTCCGGCGACGCTGAAGAGTCGTTCTACACGACGCGCTCGAAGGAACGGCAGTGTTGTCCTTCAGGAAGAGCTGATGAATCTTCGAAAACTGCGCCTTCATTGAGGACAGCGGGTAATGGGTTCTGTGCCTTCCCGTGTTCGCAACCTCCAGGTTCACATTCGCTCCTTACCCGGTTTTAGAAGGTTCAACCAACGAACCTCATTGTGTTCGCAGGGTGAAGGACATTCCCAGCTGTAGAATTCAGTAGTGCAGCGTTTATCGCTGGGCACTTCAGTCGAACTATTCGAGTAGCGTGTTCAGCGATATACGTTGCTGTACTGTCATACTGTGTAGTTTCTTTTCGGGTTGCCCAGATACCTTTCTCGCTATAGACGCATACTCAGGTTAGAATAAAAACGAGGCCGTTTAAGCGGTGTTGTACACGTTACTCCTTAAAAGTAACGAGATACCGTTACTCGTTACTTGGCCTTAAGAGTAACTAAATACGTTACTCGTTGCTTTTCTAAAAAAGTAACTAAATACGTTACTCGTTACCGAAAATGGTAACTAGGTAGAAGTTACTCGTTACTTGTAACGCGTTACGTACATGTCTGCCTGCACGTGCAGAAAGCCTCATCGATCTAATCCGTGGTAACGCGTGGTACACCACGTTTCGCTCCGACTCGACCGCACAGGAACGTAACGGGTTCCCCATACACACTTCCCTAATCGTTATTTCATACTCCTTTTGTCTATCCTTTCCCTCGGCTCCCTCATTTTGTTTAGCGTCACGCCCCGGAAGCGAAGCGAAAGCGATAACGACGTTTCCTGGCACCGAAGATTTGCGAGCTCCACTTTCTCTTTCTTCTTCGTTCTCTTCATCTCGGGAAGTCGTCCCCAAAATGTCCCCAGGGGCTCCCAGAACGCCTCGTGCAAAGAAAGAAAAAAGAGACAAAATAGGGAGAAGAACTGAGCAAATAGAGGCAGAAAGAGAAGAGAATGAATCCCTGCAGTCGTATTGTCCGGATTTACACCTCTTTCCCTAGTCTTCCCTTCATTCGCGCCTCTTTGTATCTGTGAATCTTTTCCTTTCACGGGAAACGAACCCCCCCCCCCTCTCTCTCTCCGCTACACTCTTTCTTCACCCATCCCTTTTCGAGATAAAAGAGGCGCTCTGCTTACGGTACTTTTTTACTTTTTTCGTAGCGCGTACTTCTGTGGCTCGGCTGCTACTCCCCTGTCTCTGAGTGTGAGGTTAGGTGGGAGGGAGGGGGGGGGGGGGGTACGCCGAGAATTTACGATGTGCCGTCGCGTCGACGGTGGAGGGTCAGCCGTTTTTCGTCCGTTGTTTCGGTTTCGGTTTGGGTACTTCTTTTTGTACGCGTAGGCTTTAGGCGCGCTTGGTCTCTGTCTCACGGCGCGGACGGCGGGCTCTTTCAACGGAGCGCGGGTGTTTATGAGTCCGTGAACGCGTTGTTTTCGCCCTGCTTCCTGTCCCTCTCTGGGGATTTGTTCGCGATGTTTGCGTCGAGAGTGTAGGAAGCCTGACTACTCCGACGTTGTATGTGAATAACTCTGGGGACGACGCTTGAAGATGGTGTCCCCCGCACAACGCGTCGCGAGCTGTGTTCTTTGTCGAGAGTTCTTCCGGGCACATCGTCTGTTCGCGCTTCCTCTAAATTTGTTTGGCAAGCAGTTCTACTACATTTTTTTTTCTTTGCTCGTACGTGGACGGCAGCCGTGATTTGATATCCCGTTGTCTGGCTTCGTTGTTTTGTGGAGTTGCAACTGAGGGGAGGGAGGCGGTGCTGTAGTTTAGCGGACTCGGTCGCAAAACATGGTTAGGCTTTTTTCTTGGTGAGTTTTGCGCGGGCAATACAGTTTGTGTTTAGGGGTGAGTGCGTTGGCGGGTGTAACGACTTACAACAGAATTACGCATATAAGGACACAACACGAACAGCGCAGCGCAGGAAGGAAGATGTACTTTCCACGTTCTGTACTTCCTTGCGTAACCGTTTCGCAAGTTTTTAAAGCGGTCGGGACGCGCCGAAAATAAAATATGAAATACGTAACTATACGTATAGGACTCATTGTATGTTACTATAATCCTGCTAAATTTGTCTAAAAAATTGCGCGATAGTATCGTGGAGAAATCAATTTATGTACGGGACTCTCGGATCCGCCCTATCCGAAAAGGAAGCCGTGACTGGCGGGCTAGTGCAATCCCTCGCAAACTTGTGCGTAGTTCAACTACTCTACTCAAGTTACAGTAGTTTAACTACTTTCTGAGTAGTTTAGTAACTTTCAATTACAATTTTATTTCGGTAATTAGTAGTTTACTTTAATTACTTTTTTGAGTAACCTACTCAAGTTACAAATTACTTTCGAATTTTTTTTGGTTGTTTTGCTTAGAAACAAACATCCCTGCACAAAGGAGATAAGATGTTCAAAGATCAGCTGATATTTGCAAAGATGGGGAAGAACAGATACGACGCAAAAGAGGCCGAGTAACTGCGGGATTAGCGCCGAAGACTGGTGGTTCTTTGTGTCCCGAAGCTCGAGGAGACTCGACCCTTTTGACGAAAGGGCTTTTCTCCGCTTCTGCACAACGGAGAATCTCTCGCCTACTTCAGGTGGTGCACACAGTGCATCCTCACTCAAAAAGGCAACAAAATGCAGCACCTGCTCTGAAACTCATCTGGTGCTCCCGTAGTTTGTGCTGTATTTGAAGAATCGCGTACTAAAGGGCAACGGCAAATATTAACCTTTTGCGCTGCCTTTTCTCCCGAAACTCGGAATATGCATATCTTCAAATATTCAAAGATCGCTCGTGAAACTTGTAGTAACTTCACCCTAACATTTTTTATATAAAAAATAATAAAGAAGCAGTGTTGGGAAGTACTCCATGCACATGGTACTTAAAGTACTACTGTTTAGAAAAATTGTACTTTACTTGAAGTAAATTATCTGAGCATGTACTTCTATTTTTCGAGGATAGCAAAACTCCCAACTTTAATGTACATTCCACAAATTTGAAAAAAAAAAAAAAAAAAAAAAACTGGCGGTATCGTCGTGTGAAAACGAGCTCTTTCGGGACGTCATCTGGTCATTTCTCTGAGTGAAGTAATGGCGGCTGTAAGACCGATGGAAATAAGTGCCTTTAAGTTGATTGTGTCAAATAGCTCGTCAGCGAGAGTAAAACAATTACTCTGCGGCGACTTGACCTTATACAATATTTTTCTGACATTTCTGTGAAAAACTGATGCGCCTCCGATTACCCCTGGAGCAATGCATACCAGTTGAAAAACACAGTATATGGGAATGAAAGGGCATCATGAAATGATTGTGTTAAAAGTGCTTGTACTTTACCGTGAAATATATTGTATATATATACGTTACTTCGAGTATATTGCACCCGGTGTACTTACTTTTTTACTTGAAGTACATAACCTCTCATTTACTTTGTACTTTACTTCAAGTCCTTTTTAGATGTACTTTATGCAACAATGTAAACAAGGAAACACTGTCTAAAAAATCAAGCTCAGACAGTGCTAAACCTCAAAGTACAAATGACACATTCGCAGTACATCATTGATCAAAGAAACAAGAAAGTACAAAACAATTAGGCACGCAGAAGCAGAACCATTTTTGTGAAAAAAACAAGCCGATTCATATTTGGCTACCACAATTTCGCTAACGGATCAAAACATCTGTACTTTCTTTTTACCATAAAAAACATATAAAAGTAACTTCAAAGTTACTTTAAAAGTAATTCGCTACTTTTTTGCGGTAATTAGTAATTTTCTAAATTAATTTCTATTTGAGTAATTTCTACTCTACTCAAATTACTTTTGACGTCAATACTCAGTAACTTAACTTAATTACTTTTTTTGAGTAACTTGTCCATGTCTGCCTCCTAGACAGCTTCAAGGCCTGCGCGTCACGTGACATGACGTCACGTCCCGGAGGCCTGCACCGGCGCTGATTGGATGCGAGTGCCGCGTCAGAGTTCGCGTGGGACTCGTGTCCTATCATAGTCCCACGCGAAGGCTGACGCGGAACTCGAATCCAATCAGCGCCCGTGCAGGCCTCTGGTACGTGACGTCATGTCACGTGACGCGTAGGCCTTGAAAGCTGTCTAGGAGGTGTTGGCTAGCGACGTCGCCAGCCCACCCCCCGGCGTCCCCTTGCACGCACTCGCATACTTGGCTCTCTTGGCGTCTCGAGCTTCAGCCTCCTCGTTTGCCTTTAGCGTTTCGAGCATGCGGCACGTGACGCTTATGTCTACGGCGTTGCTCGCTTCGTCCAAGTCTTCCACACTAATTGCAGCAGCGATGAGAGTGATCGTTACCGAGAGATGTTGGATGCTGTTCGTTTTGACTGCGGCCCCTTGGCGACCAGCTCCAGCGACGGCGAGTCAAGAACGAACTCGCCGTGGTCACCGTCGTCCGGGACAATCTCGCAGGTGCATGCAAGTGGAACGTCAGGGGCCGGGGCCGAGGGTGAGAAGAGCATTGAGGTTGCCGAGTTGCGTGAGCGGTTTTAACCGTACCGTGGCGATTCGAGTTTGAGCGATCATGGGGGCGCCTCGAATAAGAGGCGTTATGGTAACCTGGTTTTAGGGGCACCATGGTGTGAATAACTTGCGCGGTGTTGCCTGGTCGCCAGATGAAAATGATCGAAATTCGTTGATTGACTACTGCAATTACTATAGCTCTGAAAATGGCAAAACTTGGTGTGCATACTAAGGAGTCCTTTGAGCATTACATTTCAGAAATAAACTATCCGTTTAATTTTTGTGTTCTAGCACCCTTAATACCAATTTTGATGTTACTTCCTTGTTTTTGCTTCTTATGTTTGGGCCCTGTGGATTGTCAGTTAGAGTTGGGTTGCTCTAGATCTTGATGTGCTTTACAATAGTGGGTTAGACCGTGTCGCTTTAAATCTTTCGAAAGAAGAGAAAATTCTGCGAAGTATTGGTGAGGCGATCGAACTATAGGGGCGCTCTGACCCGTTTGTTGTCCCCACACCTTGGTGGTTACCGAACACAAGGCCTGTGGAGATGCCCGAACCTCATGGACATGTCCACGTCACCTTCTCAATAGAGCGCGGGGCACAGTGTAACGTGAAAATACTAACAATAAACGAAGTGACGTTTACTCTTAGTGCCACATCTCTCTCGAAAGCAGTCGTCAGATACTGCATTGTCCATGCAGGCCTTGTGTGGTAACAAAAGAGCCCTTCCTTCCCCTCGGGCGACCGGAGAACACGAACTCCAGCCGAACGCTGACGCGGCGTTCGGTGACGTCAGCCGAGCGCTGAGTCCGCCTATTTATATTCGAGGAGGATAAAAAGAAATTCCAAAATTTATATGGAAACTTTGTCTCAGAATCACGGACGAAAATAAGAAAAAAGAATCTGGGGGTTTTCAAAGGTACTCTGAGGTACCAACTGCTGTAAGAAGAAAGAAAGTGCCGCTATGCTGAGATCACAGTCTAGTCTGTGTGGTCCATTACTGCACCTGGCAGCCTGCATTTCCTTTATTACCTTGAATATTCTCTCCAGCTCTTTAAATATATTAAACAGTCTTCAACCGGCAGATAATTGAAAACGTAACAAAGAAATAACCGAGAAGACCATACAGACGTTTTTTTGTTTATTTCCGCCCTTAGGCAGGTGTTACGCTTTCAACCTGGAAGGAGTGAGAAAAAGCAAATAGAAATATAGAAGAGGAAGAGCAATATTCAGTGACAGTCGACATCTAAATGTGAACGCTTCCTAGTGGCGTGGCGAGAGCAAAGTGATGTCTTCACCCATACCGGAAGTTCCAGGTTGCGACATCCATTCCATCTGCAGTGGAACGCAGCCTTCGGGAGATTTTTGCTCAAATGGCAAGTCAGCTTCGCGTTCGAAGGAAACGCGTAAAGCTCGGCCTGGGAACAACAGAGAAAAAAGAATCTCCGCGAAGAGAAAACAGCGCACTGAATGGCGTCGACGACGAAGAAACGCCAACTCCCTAAGAAACCTCCGGGATTGCTCCCTCACCGGGCTCAATTCGCGCTCGGAGAAAACGGCACAGAGCCTTCTTCCCGGATCCCGAATTTCTTCCTTTTTACCTCTCCTCTTTATACCGTTTTTGTTTTGTATTCGTTGTACCCTGCGTGTCCCACGTGTGCACGTGAGAGAAAGGCAAGGGGAGAGCCTTGGCTTCGTCTACCCCTCCTGGGAAATTAGCCAGTCCTTGGGACTACCCTATTACGCCCTCGTCGCCCTCTTTGCGACGCCCGGTCCGAGGATATTTCGGGAGGGGGTGGTGCTTGAACTCTTGGGTGTCCCTAAGGCTGCTGCCGATTGTGTCGTTGGTTAGGACCTGCGTTCTGTTTTGTTTTCTGGATTTCGTGAACATATATAGCGGTATAAGCGAACCTTGTTATGTAGCTTATACCGGGGGACTCAAACACGCCTGCGAGCTGGCCGGACGCGGCCCGCGACTGTTTGGGACACGGCCGACAAATGTTCCCTCGCTTCAAGCTCCCGTTCTATGCCTCGAGCGCTGCATGCGCCATAAGTAATGTTGTCTATTCATTTCCAGTGGAAACGCAGCTCTGCTCTGATGACGTTTTAACATATTTGGAACTAATCTGTTTTATTTTAGATTGAGGATTGTTTCTTGTAATTATGATATAAAAACCGTTAGTACAGCAAAAACTACCGCATGAAACGTTTTTCGTTGGAGACATATTGAGTTGAGATGATTCCCGAGTGAAATGAGCGACAGAATAACGTTTTCGTGTTTGGTTCCTAGTTCTATCGAAAAATTCCAGCGCGTTAGCGGAACGATGCTATTTTAAATCTATTAATCACAGCAGGTACAACCTGAAGTAGACGCACGAATAAATCCAAGCCAAGGACAGTACTGGAAACACGGCTATTCTACAGAAGGCAGATATCCCTTCTTTAGGAACTCCCTGGGTGTCGCTGAAAGGCTCGGCTGCTTTGCAACGTGCAACACCATCGCTGTTTCTTGTTCACGCCGCCTTATGGTGGCTATCATCATTTCGAAAGTGGGATATTGCCAAAAACAAGTATTGAACGTTGGGTCTAGCGTTCTGGCGGCGTAGAACGCAGTAGAAGGGACAGCGTATTGCGTACGCACGCAACGCCGGAGATTTTGCGTTGCGGGATAGCGGGCTTTGCGGGAAGCTCTCGAGAGATCTCGGGCCCAACGAGAGCACCAGTTGCAAGATGGCAGTAACCTTTAATGGTGCGACTGGCGCAGCACGGGCGACGTGGTGTTCCCGAAGTTCAGTGTCACGTGAAATCACGTGGTGTTCAGCTCGGCAATTCTTTGCGGGACCTACCGCAGTCCAGTCAGATCGGCGTGCAGCTGAAGGAGTACATAGTGCAAATGTTCACCGCCTCGCAATGTGCGTGAACACTGCGATCTGCTCTAACGCCCCTTCGCGCTGTTCATCGGCGACGGACGCATGCCTCTTCGAAAAGCCGCCGTCGCCGTATGCTGGACATCAGGTAGGTCATGAATTTCTTCCGGCGGTAGCATCGATAAAAGGTGCTCTTTCCACGGGACGATTGACGGGGGTCCGTGATCGAATTTATTTACGCACTCGTCTCGTAGCCTACGTACCCCGCAGAAATGCGCGCATCACCCAGGCAGCTCCGCTTGACTAATAGGGAGTTCTCGTAGACCGCGTTTTCTTTTCCGCTAGGCCCTCCGCAACGAAGAAGCCGCTACTGCGCCTGCGCGCCGATGGCCTTGACTGTAGAGTTCTAGGGTATCGTACCGGGTTGCAGACAGCGTTGCGGGACGGCGAAAACCATCTTACGAAAACTCCCTAATTTTAGCTACAATTAATGGAAACGTTTTCATTTTCTATATTTCTTTTGAGGAGCATGGTGGCGCTGTACGCTCGCGGAATTCTACGGCTCTGGCAAATTGAATTGAAAAAGATCATGCCAGGTGTTCTCTCGGCAACGTTTACGGAACGCACTACTGAAATCGATCCGAGCAGGTAGTTTTGGCGTTTTTCGTACGTAACAGCCAGCAACGATATACTAAAATTGTCTAGCTGTGTTCAATTTCTTTTTTGCATGCGGTAAAACGATTCTTTACGAAAATCTTCCTGTTTTCGTCTGCATTTACGGATACGTTCCGAAGGATGCTTTCAGAATTGCATATCACATCCGTGCTATTATTAGCTGCGTTTTCTTCCATTCTAACTTTCGGGGGGGGGGGGGGGATGCGGCGTTGGACATAGTTGTTCATCCCGGGAGTCTAGAACGAAGCTGCAACACAGCGAGTATACAATGGATTTTGGTTTCGCAATCACACGCTTTAGCCTATTACAGGTTTAGTAACGAGAACTTTCACAACACGCTCGTCGCGTTTATGAGAAATGACGGAAAAAATGAAAGACGTCTACAACTCTCTGTAATGCGAAACTAGAGGGCATCTCTTGAGGAGGAGGAGGGGAGGGTACGGAGGGGACGGCATGCCTCTCGTCCTCATCCATACCCTCCCCCCCTCCTCCTCCCTCCCTCGCGGTGTATTAGGGGAAACGTCCCATAATGCACCGCGTGGTTACGCTGACGCCGACGCCGCTCAAGACGGAAACGGACGCCATAAGAGCTTGCGCTCTAAAAAAATAACGGCAGAAATTCTTATGGTTCTCCGTGCAATATAGATCAAAAGTACTTACTGTCACATTGTTATATTCAAGTTTTAATCAGCTTAAATATTTCGGAAATTAACAGTGAGAATCGCCATGCTTTAATTTAAACGGTGACAACTTTCACCAGAGTGTAAATTGATTTTAGCAGTTGCCTTTAGATTTCGTCTAGCGTTTGCCGTTCTCGCGAAAGAGGTGCAAAACGTTGTCCTCGTTACAGAGTGACGCAATATTCTATCGTCAACACAAGCTCTCCGTCAGCAACCACTCTTCATCAAACCGGAACCGGAAGTTCCGCTTAATTGAGTGCGTCAATCTTCCCGCATACTCTGACCTCCTCCATCGACCTCAAGCTCGCCAGAGAGAGAGAGAGGGCCACGGAGAGCATCCGATGACGAGGTCCTCCCGCGCATGCGCGGCGGCGAGAACAATACATCCGTCCACGGCCTTCTACAAAGGAGGGGAAAAGGCGAGGGGAAAAGAAGAAAGAGTGCAGACCGCATCGCTAGGCGATGGCGGTGCCTGTCCTGCTTTCATCCCGCCGAAGGTGATCCTTCAAGTATTGATCCTCTGATCTGGGCACACTACCATCAGGGGAAAAAAAGGACAAGGGAAAAGGGAATGGGATGACTTTTTCTTTTTTATGAACACTTTCTTTCGTTCGTGTGCCGATCTGTGCCTACAAGGCCACTTCCGGTTTTACTCCCATCGTATATTCTCCTCGAGGCAAAAAATGTGACACTATTCGGATTTCGGTATAACTTTACCAAATGTAATCGCGTCCTGTCTTTTTTTTTTTTTTTGCTTTTTCCGGGAGGGCGGACGTTAACTTTATTTGTTTTTTGTTTTTGTGGTTGCTTGGTTAGTTGACATTTGAATGGCCTTTATACTGAGCTCAATTAATCGCAAAATCCTTGTCATCTCTGCGGGAAATGTTCCGGGAGTGCTTGTACTCAACTGCGTTGCTGAAATGGCTACTGCGTGATGCACGTTAATTAAAGACAACCATTAAACGGCAGCTCCCTCTTAGGGGAAAAAAGGATACGTAGACTTTTTAAAGAAAAAAAGGTAAGGGAGCGAGGTCATTCTCGGAGTAGGATCCTACATCTGTTTCACGGCATTGGCACTTCTATAAGCCTTAGCTGAAAAGGCAGTAGCCGGCTTTGTACCTATATGGTGATCTATCCGAACCTTCAGCGACGTATCAACTGCATGGCAACCTGCTTTTGCTTTTTGAACCCCTCCGTTTTCCTAGCAATGTTGTCGTATTACGCGTAATTATTTTTGAAAAACTCCACACCCTTCCGCAGATCGTTTAAGTAACAAAATGCCATTATAAACAAATACCTGCGACGCAACGCGAAAAATAAAAAAAGGTACCCCAAAGCAAGGACGCAGCTGGCGTAGAATATCGGCGTCACAATAAACGAAGTTGAGTGCTATACGCCATCAGTGTCATCTTCGTCCTTTTTTGTAGTAGCTGACGGTAGAGAGCTTCCACTAATAAAAGAGGTGCGCCTCAACCAGGAGCAAATAATGAGGTCCTCGAGCTCGTAATTAGGTCATAATTGGCCCACTCGCCATTCGGGGGAAGGGGGAAAAGAAACACAAAAAAAACAGAAAAGACGTGAAAGTATCAGTGTACCTACCTTCAAGGGCTCCTTGTCATGGGCGACTCAGCGTCTCCCTGAAGGACTCCCGCACATTTCTCTCTCTCCCCCTCTCTCTCTCTCTATATATATATATATATATACGTGTCTATATTGTGGATGTCCAATTCATATATATATATTTATATGTTTTTTTCGTGCGGCGTTCTTTGTTCGCGGCGTGTATATAGGACAAAGTGGCCGTTTTCTTCTCGTCCTCCCTCCCCCCTCGCCTTCGCATTGAAGCTTCATTTGAAGGGTGCTAGAGCGTGTGATTTGGCGTCGGTGCTCTCTGGCTTTGATGGGTCTCGTTCGCTGGCCTTTTTTATGGCCGGTTCCGTCATTATTCGACCCGTTTGATATCTCGAGAATACCCCCCCCCCCCTTTTCTTTTTTGTTATTTTTTTTTCTCTCCTGGTAACAGAGTCTAATAAGACGACCGGTTGTGATGTCCTCACGACCCGCTTTGATTCGGGACGCTGCTGGTTTGGAAGAAGGCTTCCTTAATGTGGGAGGGAGGCGATGGATCGATGGTGCCTCGTGTCCTTGTTGAAGGCTGATATCTTTTCGCGGAAAAATAAAACAAAGAGGATTTTTCTTTTTCTTTTTTTTATGGGTGAAGCCTTTGGGGACGAGGGTGATGGGGGTGAAGCCGTGGGTGATTGAAAATTCTACGGTGGGTCGGAGCTCGATTGGATTGTGTCGTGCGCCAATTGAATAGGTTTTATTTTTTTTATTTTTTGTGTCGGTATTGTGGTTGGAGTGTTTCGATGAGGATGTGAGTTGCTCGTTTGTTTAGGACGTGTGGTGACATTACCGTATTTTCCGGGCTATAGCCCGCGGACTACACATGTCGAAAAGTTTAAATTTTAGGCTGTGCGGACTATCTTCGCGTGGGGACTATACTGGAATTTTGTTTTTCAAGATCGTTCATTATGACCAGACGGGACGGATCTTGTGAATAAAAGCCTATGTTAATGATTATTTGTGAATAATTTAAGCTTCTTTGTGAGCTAAGAAAGCAGACATTTGTCAAGGTCTGCCGTGTATGAGAAGATTCTCGTGTCGACTAAGCACCAGGTGCGGACTATGCACCGTGTGCGGACTATCTACGCAAAAACTTTTATTTTTTACCCGAAATTCGCTCCTGCGGGCTATACACCGCGTGCGGACTATAGCCCGGAAATTACGGTACTTTTAACCCTAAAAAGTAGGCAAACAGGAGGAGAGGACAACACGAATTTGTGTTGTCCTGTACTTTGTTTCCTCACTCTCCAGGGTTAAAAATGTCAGTTCTCGACCAGTTCGCCTGCACCCTCGCATTAACTTAAAAAAGGGGTTCTTGTTGTTGCTGCACGGCCCTAGAAATTCCGGCCCGTGCAGTGCACTCCTTTCGACCCATGACACCAGAGGCGAACGCAACTCTTCCGAGCGACACAAATTTGAACGCACCAAACGCGAAGCGCAGCTGTGTTGAACCAACACCACACGGAGACCTATCCACCAAAGAACCAGGAGAGTGAGGCTCGCACACTGACGCCCCGGCGTGCAGAATGAAACAGGATACGGGCGCGGAAGAACACCTTGCCCTGTGCCGAGCGCCGAACTACAATCGGACGGTTTCGTGGACAGCGAGCGCCACCTCACGGGAGAGAGAAATACCTTAAAAAATAAAGAAAACAAGCACCGACACCTTGGTTCTTTTAGTTCGCTGTAGTTACGGAACAGATCGACTTACATGAATAATTTCGGTATTATTCGATTCCGTAATACATTTAGAAGACATTCCACGAAATACTTTATCTGTTTGCATTTAGAGAATTTTGTAAATTCGCTCCGAACGCAAGAGTGCCGAATTAGCCGATTTTAACCATTTTCATATATTTTTAAAGAATATAATTATATCTATATTAAAACATTTGTTCCGTTTAATTTATCGATAATGCGTCAATGTCTTAAAGCCGGAAATCGCAGGAAGATCCGCGCAGCCGTTATTATGTGACAATTTTTCGAAAATGGCGAAAAACCTTATGTATTCTCTATGGGGCTCTGAGGTGGGCCTCCTTCTTTAGTCTTAACACGCAAATGTCGGCATGCTTTTTTTATTTTTTTTCTTTCGTAAGAAATATGAAGGGCGGTTCACAATAGCACCGTATGGTTAAGTTGCGTTATATTACGGAAGCTTACGTTTTCTTGCGTTGAGAGCCACCGGGACCTGTGTGCTTCGTATGATGCGTGTCACATAGTTCAAGGAGCAGTAGAGCACGCGTCATCCGAGGTTCGGATGGTTCGATGACTAAGAGCGTAACGTAAGAAAACGCAAGCAAATGCTTCTGTGGGAACGGACCTTAACCCTGACGTTAATTGTAATGGTGCATTCAAACTAGTGCGACCAGAATGTAGTTTTGTAAATTGTGCCGCGCACATATTTAGACAGCGGGAGAAGCGTCTACTATCCCCGCTGTGGGCAAGAAAATCCGTACCACTGCTAGCCTGGGCTCTTTTACGTGCATCACGCAGTATTGATGCACGCCACCGCGCACGCCGGTATACGATGCTCTGTCAAGGAAACAAAGTCAGCCTTTCCTCGACCCAAGAGAACTTCAATAGCAGCGTTTGTTCGCGGATCCTTCGTGGCAGGCATATGAAGCATCAAAATATGGATACACTCCGTTTTAGCTTACCATGGACCCGCGGAGGTCGCTACCCGTATTTTGTTACGAGCAGCGTGCCTCAGATGGGGAGGCACTGACAGTGAGCTTTTGCAGCGAGCCTTTTTTTGACGGCATCTTCCGTCACCCCAGAAGCAGACAGACAGGTGCCTCCTCGCGTGGGACGCGCGAATACGAGACAGTGATGGCCCTGTCTCGAAGGGACACGAGCAACCCAAACACGGTGGTCATCGCTCTCCGACATCCACTTTGCCGCCTAGCCGTCCGACCGGGCCGCTGAGGCGTCGTGTCCGAGGCGTCGTTTCGCGAGACTTCGCGAGAGCGCCGCGACGGTTCCAGCCTTTTGCTGGCGGTCCGCGGCGTCCCATTGGTCGGATGACGGATGATTCCGGCTGCAGGAGGCAGCCATTATGGCGCGCGGGGCCGCCACTCGCGACTCGCTGGTGTCTCCTCCTGGTGGCGCGAGGAGACGCATATGGATATCATTCTCGGACGTGACTGATGAAGACACATGCCCCGGTTGACCAACCGCGAGCTCGCATGCTGGGGGCCTTTGCGGGCCTCCTTGGGATGGAACGCTAGGGTCTTCTATCTTGGAGGGCTTCCCGTAGCGAACGACGCAGTTCCTTTTGTGCTTCGTCCGAGAGAGAACGGCATCTTTTGTTCGGACGCCGGCCTCGTTCGCATGGCCGTCATTCGAGTGCGGTTGGTGGGCTTCGCCCGCCGGAATTTGATGATGGCGGTCTTGGGAAACTGCTTCTTAAGGCGTGCCTCGGCTCCCGGAGGCCTACGTCGCTCCGAATAAACATATATGCTTTCGATTATATGTTCTGCTAATATGATTCTAGAATATGCGAGGACTCTTCTTTTACGTCACTACGACAGCTTTTAGAGTGCAGCTCTTAGGCGCCCGTTTCCGGCCTGAGCGTCGTCGTCGACGTAGAGCGTAATCGCGCGTTGCATTATGGGTATGGGCGTGTGACGTCACGTGTGACGTCACGAAGGTTAAGTTTCCCCGCTAAATATGGTGGAAAAATGTCCCCGCTAAATTTAGCGGGAGACATTTCGCTAAATTTAGCAGGAAATTTAGCGAAAATTTCCTCTAAATGGGAGGGGAGCAGGAGAGGAGATGCGGAGGGGAGGAGGGGCATACCCTCCCCTCCGTACCATCCCCTCCTACTCCTAATTCGGTATTACAAAGAATTGCAAATGTCTCGTTTTTTTACATAATTACTATTACCTTCATTACAAGAACTACTACGCCTAACATTAATTATGCTTCGGCTACCACTACCATTACCATAGTGCAGGACGTAGTTGTTTTAAAACTTATCGGCTGTAAAGTTAAGGCACTGCGGGTTGTTTTTTTTTAGATAAATAAAGTAGATATAATGATATATAGCACGTTAAAATTTATTAGTTTAGTTTAAAAAAGTGAGGTTTTTAAATCAAGAGAAAACTCGCAAGCGAAATAAGGCTGTTCTTCTGTGACATGTTTTATTTAAAGGTATCTTGCTGAATATTTTCATATAACACGTCCTTAATAAAATTAACAGTATGACTAAACCAACCGAAATCGTGCCAGTTATTTTCGAAACCAGTAATGGGTCAGACTTAGTGGCCCTTTAGCTGTTTTCATCCCAAAAACCGCAGTGAAAAAGTGCTAAGGCTCCCGCCAAACACCTGTGACGGGCAATCCGTCCCGACAAACACTGGCACCACCGCCCTCAACTGTCATTAATCCAACGATCGTTGGAAATTTCCAACTGTTATCGAGTTCAACTAAGTTGTCTGGGCCCGTTTGCTCGAAGACGGTTAACTTTAACGGCGGCAAAATGTTAAGAGCCCTTCCCTACTAGGTACGTACTTACACCGAGCCAAGTTTGACGAGGGCTGGACGAGCGATAGCTCCGTGTTTTATTATGAGGCAATAGCTTGTGTCACCTACTGGTTGTTGCGAATATAAGTGGCATTTGTGCAAAAGTTCCCGAAGAAGGAGGAACCCAAGAACGCGCGCTGTCGGGTTTTTGGGACGCAGTACGGCATACATTTGAGCTTAGGAAACACCTTTTGTTGCTCGTGGTACAAATAATGGGTAGGGTAAAAAAAGTGAAAGCCGTTTACAACTCCCTGTAACGCCGAATTGGAGCGCAGCTCTTGAGGAGGAGGAGGAGGGAAGGGTACTCAGGGGAGGGTATACGCTCCTCCTCCTCGTTCCCCGTGATCTCGGGGGTCACGTGACCCCCCTCCCCGAGGTCACGTGGGGGGCTCGCGCAGTGCATTATGGAACATTTCCCATAATGCACCGCGCGGTTACGCCGACGGCAACGCCGCTCAAGCCGGAAACGAGCGCCTAAGAGCTGCGCTCTAAAACTAAATTACCCCTTGTTTTGAAAATTGCTCAGTGTTTGGCTGTCGAAGTGAAGACAAGCCTCGTTGAAATTTCCTTCCAAGTTCAAAAGAAAACGACGAAGTTCTGTCCTAGAAACGATGAAGGTGAAGTGAGCAGTGTAAGACGGGCGGTACCCGGCAGCATGGTTCACCAGCATGTAAAATATAAAGCATTAAAGAAAAATGAGAACCGTTTATATCGGCTCCAGTGAAAATAGACCTATTACTAAATTAGCAAGCATCCAGGAAAATGCTGAAAATGTAATTCTACGCCCCGCGCGCGCTGGCCTTCCCGTAGAAAAGATTCGAAGGAAATAATCATAATAAGGCTTTGACGAACGTGCATGTAAGATAAAATTTGTTTTAGGCTTTTGGTTTAGAACAGTTACTACTGCAGACGCCAGCACGTGCAGCGCGTGTAACTACACTCGTAGCATGCTCCTTGGTGCTTGGGTAATTTATGAAAATGTCTATTGGGACGCGGTCTGCTTCTGCGTGCTATCAATATCCCGCGATTGGGTGAAGGCAATCCACTGGTTTTCCAAAAATGTAGCCATGTCGACAATTACCGCGTTCATTTAGGCTTCGGAATGGCCAGAATCGAAAGACTATCTAAAATATAGGCCGAGATCAGTGCTCATGCTTTGTGATTTAAGTGAGGTAAGGCAAAGCGAAAACCTCCTGCACCATTCATTGCTGATTGACGCGGCGGATATTGCAGCTACTACGACATAGTATTTCCCAAGCGAGCAACGTTCGCTTTCAGGGGCACCGCCATGTTTCCCCGCCGTCCTCGCCCTGCCGGTCACGTGACGTAAACGTCCAGGGAAATGCGGTTAACTTTCTGCCGCGATTAAGGTGAACCAGATTTGAGCAAACGACCCCAGGTAGTTCTGCAGCGCAAGCCTTGGCTCCAGGCTCCGAGCTCAGACGCGTATATAGCCCACTGGGCACAGTCCGCAAATACCACAGACGCTCACTCTCACTACAACGCACGACGCAGTGGAGTAGGGGGCGTCGACTGCCCTCAGAAGCATCATTTGACGTCACGAGCGCCCCTGCTCGTTGTTGCCAGTAAATCGGCAGTTAGCGATTTGGAGGTGTACGCGTTAAACTCGAAAATTGTTTTCTCGAAAGAAAATTATTATTTTGCTGAACGCTGCTGTGTGAACCGACCTTAAGAAGAACATCCGTCTGATATTTTGAAAGAGACTTTATGGACGCCAACGATATTAGATTACCTCAGTTGTGGAACTCCCGCAGATTGTGGCACCCCCTTCAATCCCTGCAGTCCTCCTCCCGTCGTTTGGAGCTCCATCCTGATTTTCGTTCCAAAACTTTGTGTTCCGAAGAGGACGGTGAAACGCCATCTAGGCTCTGTGCTTCGAAGCATACGTATTCTAAAGAATACAGTGCAGTTACCACAGTCTTCTTTAGATTAATATTTTTTATTGTTCCTCAACTTCATGAGGGCTCAAAATAGCACGCGCTCATGCCGAAAAAAAAAATTGTGCACATCTCGTTTTTGAAATTCTTGTCACAGGCCGTCGAATTCCCGAAAACGTAGAGGCGTTCAGAGGCCTCTATTCGTAAATAAATTTAAAACGCGCAGCAAAAAGTAAAAAAAAAAGAAGATACATAGACAAGTTTTTTCAAATTCACGGGGAAAAAAGAAAATCTGCGTAGTTCAAAAACGTAATGTAAACTTTCAATTTGGGAAGGTGGACACTTTGGAATCTGCACTGCTCAGCTTCTCGAAGACGCAGTCTCTGCTTTTGATTTTTTGGCACATTCTGTTCCAACAGCATATCTTGTTTTGTTTTTTTAGTTAAGGTCTTTCTTTTCGTAAGCGATAGAGCCTACACCTTCGTACTAACTTTTTGTTTTTGGTATTGCGTTAATTATTTTTTCTTTCGCGCGAACATCCAAGTGTGGTAAAATTGTAACACTGCGATGTTAGCCGGTAATTATTTTTTGTCTGTTTTTGGAGCGGTACCTCAAACACTTTTTTTGTTCACTTAAATTTTTTCTGCAAACGTTTAATCAAGGAAAAAAGAGGTGGCTCGGAAAATATAAGGACGTGGTTGGGTTCTTTTTAGATAGTTTTCCCTAGGTCAAAGAGGGTAGAGCTTTTGTGCTCCGAAGGTTAGCTGACGAAGCTTTACGGTTCTACAAGAACCGTGTTCCAGGTGGGTGAACTCGCAAATTTACGGCGTTTTTGTCAAAGTATTTTGTAATCTTTTTTTTATATCATCTATTTGTAGTTTAAGACTATTACTCGAAGAGAGGAGCTAAGCGCCTGATATATTCCAGCGAAAAACAAAAGCGGTGGCGAGAGAAAAAAAAAAGAAGGGAAGTCGAGATTCTGTGAGACCGGTGACCGGAATCTTGCCTCGAGTAGAATTCCTGATGTGCTCACTCTCTCCCTCTTCCTCCCCAACTCGCTCATGCACACCCTCGGTACGCACCCATTTCTCTCATTCTTAGTTATATTGAGGAAAGCTTGCTCGAGACATTTCGTAGGTTCGAACATGCGTAAGAAATCCAACAAAAACCTTTTCTTCTTTTAATTTGTACATACTCTTGCAGCGTCCATGGCTGTTTTTTTTTACAGTGTCGTCCTTTTTACGAAAAGAAAAAAAAACCTTCAGAGATTGAAGCGAAAAGTGCATATCACGTATACAATATAAAGCACAGCATCCGTTTTAATAAATAACAAGCATCCGAGCAAGCATCCGAATCCCATAATTGATGATACGGCGCTCCTGATAACAATGCGGAGTTCGTAGCGCTTACCGCATACGTTTCTCGGTAACGATTACCGTTGCGCAAGGTGCCGCGGCGACGGCAGCTTGCGACGTGGGAAGTGACGTCACTAGCGATTCATATATAATACTTTTTGGTACTGTGCATTTACTTTTCTTTCGTCAATCTGTTGGTATAGACCCTTTTACTGTTTACAAACATGAACTGCCGCTTGCGTCGCAAGCGACTTCCGGTCGTACCAGTCTTTGCAAGCCTGTCGAGATTGCTTATGTCACCGGTGCAAGGCCTTCGGATGTACAATATTACATCCTGGAGGAGACAAGTTGGTTCACAAGAATACTCGAAAAATTATAACAGATTTCGCACTCCTTCGTTCTTTTGGCGTTCACCTGGAGAATTTTTGGTTAAACCAGTGGTTCTCAAATGGGGTCCGCGGAACCCTTTGGGGTCCGCAAGGTATTTTAGGGGTCCGCGAAGCCCAACCTCATCAGTCAAGCCTGGCAATAAAAGATATGTTATTTTTTTTTTCAAATTGAGAAGTAACGTTTTAATTTTTGGGCGAGTTTTCTCGTGTATATGTCAATAAGAGAAGTCTACATCCCACTAACCCTTAGTTATATTCATTTATTTAATCGCTATCAAAATTAACCTATATCTGTATCTTCCGCTTCCTCTCACCACGGGCGCGGGGTCCTCCACCATCTCCGCCAATCCACAAGGGGTCCGCGAAACATCCATGGTTGAGAACCACTGGGCCAAACGTCTCCATCTACAAGCTCGCTTGCACCCTTGCATTTAATTGCATTATACTTATGGCCTTTGTTCATTGTTTTTAAAAACCGGAAGTTCTCTGGCAAGTCACAAACTGGAGCACCACCTGGTGGCACTTGCCATAAAAAGGGCGTTATATAGGTATTGGCAATCCTACTATTTTTATTTTTTTATGTGTTTAAAATAAAAACGCCACAGGTCAAACAAAAGAAAGTGGCATTGCCCCAAACAATTTTCTTTTGCACGCCAGGGCGTCTTTTAATTTAAATGGGACACTCTAGATATATATACAGGGTGTTTCACGAAAGGTAATTATATTCGATATATCGCAACAAAAAAAAAAGGCTTGTGTCGTTTCGGTCTTGGGCCAAAGACCCATTTAGGAAAATTATTAAAGTTCAGAATAATTCGATTGTTGATTATTTTTGCGTACTTAACTTTTTTAATATTGCGTTTAAGGGCATGATTTCAATTAGAAAATTGCTCAGCATCATCGAAAAACACTAAATCAACAACTTGCAGAACGATACAAGACACGCGCGGTATTTTACGGCTTTCTAAAAAACCGCACAACTTCGACGGGTTTTTAAGTTTCGGTTTGCAATCGGAGCGCTTCCCGGCACCGGCGGCTCCCTGACACCGTGGAGAAATCGTGCAACCAGCTCTCAGCTGCACATGTTGTACATGTTGAGTAATCGACCGCCTGATTAGGTTTGCTTGTCTCCCCCAAGTCTCGTTATGGGGCGTTGAAGTCCCCAGCAGCAGTTTAGCTGGCGCGCACCTGAGAGTATCGTACGTAATACTATGAGTCCCAGTGAACATTAGGCAGGAGGTAAGCCGAGACGACGATGTGATCTGAATTTGCACTCCTGATTGCCAGACACTTTTCCTGAGGCGAGTACGAGCTTGACTGCCTCAGACGAACCAAGTCTTCGGACTTGAGTCACGGATTCTCTTTTTCGTACGGCCATCCATAGGTCAGCGTCTCTGATCTGAGTAGAAATACCGCGGATGACACCGACATTGGCAGATTGTGGAGGCGGTTCGTACACTTGGACCTGAATGGAACCCAGGTTCTTAAGTTGAAGCAGGGTTTTTGTTGATTCCGCATTGCGTGCATCAAGTGGCAGCAGATTGAGGATATAGTTGGGTCTAATCTGTATAATGCCGTCAGGAGCCAGACTATTCAGTTTTTCTCTGAGAACCAAAGGGTAGAGGTTGGTGACGAGGTTTGTGGGATCAGTCTGCTTGACAATGACGGACTGCGAGCTTGTTGGGTAATGATGAGGAACTCACTAGAGTTGGCGTGCTTGGAGGCACGGTGTCTCTTCTTCGACATTATTTTGTTCAATTTGCCTCCGTCGTGAGACTTGACCATGGTAGAAGAGTCATCGAGCATGTCGGGCGGTTCACCAGATCCAGCTTTGGCAGTGGTGCGTTCAGATGGCTCATGTCCCGTGGACCCCGAAGGGCCGAGACGGATCCTCGTGGCACCAAGTGAAGTGGCTCCGGTGACTTCCAGCCGAAAGCTAGGCTCATAATTGTCACAAATAACTACTATTTTTGGAGCGATGAAGACAATCGTCCTTCCGAAAGTGTTGCCGCTAAATTCTATTGATGCCTTCGTACGATAGCTTAATTTGGGTTGGACGTGGTATCGTAGACCATTTTGGTTCCTTTCTCCGTTCCTTAATCATTCACACATCATAAATGCCTCCACCGATTCGAACCGAAAAATTAAAAAAAAGAGTCGTGAAAGATTGGAGTGCCTCGAGGAGATATTGCCTCGCTGATGCACGACCCCCTTCAATTCCCCGAAGCGAAAGGGGCTGGCTAATTTAAACGAGATTCCGAGATTACAATAAGCATTCGAACGTGAACTTGTTCTAGGGAGCACTCCTACTCGTGTAGTAGAGGACGCAGGAACAAAATTCAAATCTCCGCCGCGGACTGAAACAAAAGAAAAAGAAAAGGAAAAGTGAACAGAACGAATATAAAAACGAACGGAGGTTCTGAAAAAATATAATAAAATAAAGCTCGGAAACGAGAAGGCGCAGCGCAAAAAAAAAACGGCTACAGCTAGGACTCTGAAGACAAAAGAGCTTCGGGTCATCCCCATCAATCCCCTGTCTAATTCTCGTGTTCTGTGGCCTTGCGCCTCCTTTTTTTTTTCTCCCGTTAATGTTTTTTGTGCGTGACTTGCATTTTCTGTTTTAGTTTGGTGCAAGCTTGAGAGGTAGAGACGTATACAAGAAAAAACAGAAAACTACCCAAAAAATAAACAAACAAAAGCGCGGGATAACGAGGACTTCAATTCCCTTCAGGGTGAGGTTCTCCTTTTTTTTTTTTTTCATGTCGTCTTTACTTTTGCCGTTTTCCGAAAACGAGTTGCTTCAGCCGGCGGAGGAGGTTTTTGCCCGCAAAATGAATGTCCCCTTCTTCGAATTTGGCCGCGACGTTGTTTTTTAAGAAAGCGAATCGTGGCACAACGATGTCCGGCAGGAAATCTGGCGGACGAGGGATGGGAAGGAAGAACCAGCGCTCTCAACGTGGCAACTCGAAGAAGAAAGCTCAGCCTCGCGTAAAACCCAGAAATCACACTCTCTCCTTCCTATCTTGTCCCTTTACCTCTTTCTAGCTCTTCCTCAGCTCTTAGTCTTGTATCTCATTTCCCTGTCTCGTTCTGTTTCCCCTCTTCCATCTTTTATATCCCTCTTTCTGTTCCCCATTTTCTCTCTCCCGTTCTTCATTTCGATCTCTTGTTCCAAATTTTCCTCTCCTCTTCCAAACTCACCTCTCTCATCCCCATTTTATCTCTGTCGTTCACCATTTTTTTTATCCTGTTCCCTATTTCCCTCTTCCATTCCCCAGTTTTCCTCCCCTCTTTCCCCAGAACGATCCCGGGGTATCCATCCCAGTTATCCTCTTACCGTTTTCCCGTCACAAAAAAAGAAAGAAAATAAAAGTGAAGGAGCTCTAGAGAAGATTGTTGTCTTTCGCGCATCGTTTGGCTCAAGTTGGCTTGTCTCGGCTTGTCTCGACCGCTGGCCCGTCTCTTGAAAGGCGTTTTTAGTTCTTTTGGCGTTGCAGCTCCCGATGCGGAATAGCTGGAATGGCCGGTGGCTGTCCCGTTTCTCTCTTCAGGCTGGTCGTGTTCCGCGTCTCGTCCTTTTCACGTCGTCTGCTTGCTGCTTCCCTTTTTCCCTTATCCCCTTTTGCGTTAATCTTTTGAAGGCGGCCTCTGGTTCTGATATTTTACTCTAATATTTGTCGGTAGTTTGCTCGATTTTTATTAAAGGAGCCATCTTTTTCTCGCTTCTATTTCTTCAGTGCTGAGACGAAACAAGAGTTTATATCACAATTGCGTTTTGGGCAACTCCAGCGAGATCGACGGCAAATAGCAGCTAGAACGAAAACTTGTGACGGCAGGATTGCTTGCTGGCTTTCTCGAGCGAATCAGATATTCACAGTGTCTGGTGATCGAAGATGAAGCCGTAAAAGTAGGTTCATAAACACGTGATAAATATCGCCATTACTGAGATACACCGTGAAATACAGAGAGACACTAAGTGAACCTTTTCAATCAATCAATCAATCAATATGTCTATCCATCAAATAATTCAGACAGATTGCCCTATTGAAAACATATTTTTACCAGAATGTCATTTCCAGTAAAAGTCTATTTTACTGGATTATGGGACTGTTTTCACTTCTAGTAAAGCCGTAGTTTACCGGAATGTCGCCGGATTTTTCCTGGAATGTCAACGGTTGTTTTACAGGAATGTTACCGGAGTTTTACCGGAATGTCACCAGATATTTTACCAAAACGTCACCGGATCTTTACCGGAAGTTTATTTCCAGTAAAAATCTATTTTGCTGGATTATGGGACTCTTTTCACTTCCAGTAAAGCCAGAAGAGTGCTGCGTTAGTGTTCGGAAGGGCCACGTGTTCGATCAACGTGTCGAAGGGCGCTCGGGTCACCGATCTCCACGAGCGTTCCACGCATGCGTGATGCCGCCCTAATTGTTGTTCACGGGAGGCAGGCGACAGCGGACGGGTCAGCTCGCGCCGTCTCGTGCTCTGATCGTGCCGACCCGCAGCGGGGTTGGCGCGCCTGCAGAAAGACTACAGTTCCCACGGTGCATGTCGGCAGCGGCGGCGTACTGAAACTGGCTGCTGAGATCGTTCTTTTGCTCACTTGGCGCCATTCGACTGGTAGGCCGTTTTACAGAGGAAGAGAAGCATGTTCGCAGGTCTTCATTATACCAGGGGATATTACAATGAAACTTAGGCGCTTAGCTCTTAGTCTACACGTGTTTTAGAGAGCAGATATCACATGAAAAACACGAAAAGGAATTTTAAAACGAATGGCACCAGGTGGATGTCGCTAAAGCCTCGTTTGTAATGTCCGTCTAGGAACATTGTAAGGTAGTGCCGGTGCTTGTATCGCCTAAATCTAAACATCTATTCCACAAGGACGCAGCCATCTTGAATGTCGTCACTTCAGGTATGCGGTAAAAAATCGGTTTGATCTCTCCATGACGCTGTAAGCTGTTTACGAAAAATGCGTGATTGTCACAGATTCTTGTTTTGCTTCACATATTTTTCTCGCATATTCCACATTGAAATGTTTTAATATTCTTTTCGTCCCACAAACCATATACGCAACCCACGTGACTGAGAACCACAGGAAACTAGAAACGTGTATAGACAATTTTCGCATAATCTCATACCAGCGCCTAACTGACATACCCACCTCCCGGTGCATTTTTGGATTGCCCGCTGACACAGGGTTTGCAACCGCCGAGGGTATGGGTGAAAAGGCTTAGGAACGGACGTCGTGCGTGAGTTAGTTCCGTGTTTTTTTTTCGTGTAACAATTTTTAAAATTTACCGTTTTCTGGCTATCACTGCAGTGTCGTCGTGTGGACAAATAATTTTAATAACAATAAGAACAATCGCGGAAAATGTGCGATGAGCAAAAAAAGCTGCAGCGCGAGTGGGGGGATCGGTGGCCGAGTGGGCTAGCGCACACCAGCTCGGAGCACGTGGAGCGAAAGCTCGCACTGCAGAACCCAGGGATCCTGGGCTCAATCCCCACCCCTGCTCGTTTCGATCTGGATGAGCATTGTACCGGCGTGCGGTCGTGTATCACTACTGCGTGATGCACGTTAAAGACACCAGGCTAGCGGCTGTACTGCACTGGCTAAATTGGTCATCTACAGCTGGGAGACTCGTCGCCCTTGGAGGCAGACAAAGTTCTAGGCTGTATAAACATACACACAACCCAATTTTTTTGCGGCGCGAGTGACTGCAATCTTATTGAGGAGCAGACGATGTACAAGGATCCTTATTTATGAAGGCAATCGATTGAGAGCGTAAATCACAAGGGCTTTGAATCAGACTCATCGTCAAGGTTTATGCTCATGGCTACTTAATTCGTCTGCGGCAATAGAACCGATTCTTACCCAGCGAAGGTGCTCCGATTAAGTTATCACTGGAAGGTGTGCTATTGCGCCATCGCAAGTGGAGGGTATGAAGATGTCTACGTGCCATTACTTAAGATGCAGCTATCGAATGCCGAGAGCTTACCTGCATAGACTACTGTGTAAACTCAAACAAAGCACCCCACCGTCGTCGTTCTCATTCTTGACGGCCTGTCATTAGTCAGCCCGATTCAACCGGCCAAGCTCTGAAAAATTTATTGTAGCCCACCATGTGCAGCGTGCATGTGCAGCGTGCGCGTGATCGTAGCTTTAGCAAGCTCGGTAATTGCACGGTCTTGCCCGCTGGATAGATGGATGCTAACGGCTGTACCTCTTTATATCGGGTGGCAGCTTGCGCCACCTAGCCTAGTTGTACGTCATTCAATTCTCCCTACGATAATTTCCACCAGTCTTCCAATCTCCTCTTTGTTATTAAAATGCACTTATCATCCATTTTTCCATTCTTGTCTGCAAACCCCCAGCGCTCCGGCCGAATCCGTCCCCCTGCAAGCCCTGTGCACCGTCAACACCATATGTTCTATAATCTCGTCTTCCCCTTGGCACATGGCGCACCGCCGTATCTATTTTCTCATACTTTTTCCTATATGTCCTAGTCCTTAATACCCCTGCTCTAGCCTCGAATAACAACGAGCTCCCACGTGAATTATCATGCCAATGTTCTTTCCTTATTCCCTGTTTTCGTCCCCTATACATAGTTAAAGCTGATTTTCCCTGCATTCTTTCCTCCCACATCTTTTCCTCGGCTTTTTTTTT